>JANIJH010001202.1:0-31105 GCA_024520975.1 Erythroxylum areolatum | reverse complement strand
GTGAAATAAAGATAGATGTATGTGAATTGTGATCAATTAGGCAGCTATGCGAATATATGTTATACATTGGTATCATAGCGTGATTTGAGGGGACCATCGATGATGGTCACTCATTGAGTTCACAAAACTTACCCAAAATTTGCAATTATTTTTCAGGACTCAGAAGAATACCCCGTTAGACAATGGGCGTATAGTGATCGCTTGAGAGTGATAGAAGATGACGGGATCAGTTGCGTCTGTAGTAGTGTGAGGACTTGATATCATATTATCGTGTATTTATAAAAGGACCCGCGTGGTCATTGTATTACCAGTTATGTTTTGTAAATGGTTTTCCGCAAAATAAAATGTAAGTGTGTTGTTTCCAAAAAAAAATATTTGTGTACTGTGATTTGACTGAGTGATGTAGCACGTCACTCTCGTAGGGCATGGACTCGGATATCACCATCGATGTCGGGTTCGGGTCTTACGGGAGTGGGGTGTTACATATGCACGTTCTGTTGGAATTATACCCATGACTCAAGCGTTATGTAATAGATTGAATACCTTTGTTTTATGATTATGAACTTTATTTAATAACATGGCAAATGATTATAGTATCATATGTTTATTGCCTTTATTCTTATATGATAAGTCCTTGATTAAATTTATACACTTGCCATCATAATGGAGATTATGATAATGAGAGTCAAGTCTTTATGGTTTAATCTAAAAGCATTTTTGATCGTAAGATCATCAGATAAGGACTTTGATGATCCAGTTAGATCAATATGTATGTAATAGTTTCTATTGGACGGATATTAATAGATCTCATTTACTAAGTTATATATATAGATGATGCATATGGAGATATGATCATTGAACTAACCAAATTGAGAATTCCCAATGGTTAATATTACTTATGAACTATTAAATGGGATATTCTCATAAGGATTAAAAAGTATATTTTTCCTTTGACCTGAGATCTTCATAGTAATAAATAGATCACTTATTGTGTTTTGATGTCGGACACTTAGTGTGTAAAAATGCTAGTTGAATGATCATTGGATATAATTAAGTACTTATCTGATAAGTGGTGAGTCAAGATGGGATCCGTCAACTCTAGGTAATGAGTTTGAGCTCTATGTTGTCATTGATCTTAATGGTTGTTTCAAGACCTTAGCTAGGGCGATTGAATGAGTGAGGAAAAGGAGTTTCTTAAGTCATTCATCATTAATTAATGATCGACATGTAACATAGTAGGTTATCTAATAGCGTTTGACAGTTAAACCATACCTTAGGATAATCCAGAGTTGTAATGATGGAAAGTAATAATACATTATCCTTAACCAGGTTTCGTCTTTGTAAGGTTATTACTTTATACTATCCAGTCGTTAAGGAGTATTGTTAGACGCCAACCTTAATTAGTAATTAATTGGATTAATATCTACCGGCTTAGTGATGAACCTATAATGTCAGGTTGTTACTTTATACTATGCAGTCGTTGAGGAGTATTGTTAGACGCCAACCTTAATTAGTAATTAATTGGATTACTATCTACCGGCTTAGTGATGAACCTATAATGTCACATACTTACGAGTGTAATATTTCCTGTTTATGATTATTTAATTTATTATGAGATAATTTATTAAATAATCTATATGACATTTTATTATATTTTTTGCTAGCATAAAAAATATAATTAATATTGGAAATTTTCTTGTACAAAATAAATGAATAAAATAAAATAGTTTTCTTTTATTTCATTTTATAAATAATAATTATTATTTTTTTAAAAATCAAAAATAAAAAGACAAAGAAGGGGTTAGATGGTGACCTTGCCCTTGGTGGTTTTGTTTTGGTTTTATATTTAACCAAAACGAAATGACGTTAGGGGTGGTTGTGTTTTTAAGTTTTGAAAAAACGGTAAAACACTTTAAAAAGAAGATAGATCAGTTTATCAAAGATACTCTTTTTCATGTTTTGTAAGTTTATATATACTTATGAAGTGAAAAAATTTATTCTGTATCGCTGTGAACGTTTAATAAAAAGAGAAGAGAGTAAGTTATATTCTTTTCATTTTTGTACGTTGAAATCAACGAGTGAAAAAGGAAAGGAAATTGTTTTCCCCATCTTTTTAGAAAAGGTTCTTCCAATTTAACTATATCCATATCAACTGTTGAAAGTGAGACATATTTTTTAACGTGGAGTGCATAAAGATTTTGTATTTTCGAAATTTATTATTGATTATTTTAGGTATTTATTTTTGCTTGTTCTTACTATTAATATGTTTGTTAAATGCAATAGATAAATATAAGATTGCAATTTTTATTTCTACTACCTATGCGATCCAATCACGTTCAACTTCTCCACAGCTAAGAATCTTCATGCTTTCCCTTTTGGATCAGCTTCTTCCCTCTCCGTATGCACCTACAGTTTGGTTCTTTCCTACGAACGAAAATGGCAGTCACAGAGATGTTAATAAAAGGCTGGAGCTTCTAGAAAAATCTCTCTTAAAGACCTTAACCCATTTTTATCCACTCGTTGGGAATATGAAAACTGATACTTCCATAGACTGCAATGACCAAGGAGCCAAATACTTGGAAACTAGGGTCAATTGTAACCTTAGTGCCTTCCTTCACCAAGCTCACATTACATTTATACACGATCGTTTCCTTTCCTACGCCTTTCTTCCCGCAGAAGTGATTCTCAGAAGTTACGTGACTAACATTCAAGTGAACGTTTTCGAGTGTGGTGGTATCGCCATAGGCATGTCTCAACGGATTCTTGACGGAGCTGCATTGTGTGCGTTCCTTAGGGTATGGACTGTCGTGGCATTTGGTTCTAAGGAAGTAGTGTATCCAAACTTCATGGTGAGATCCAGGAACGGAGCCAGACTTAACTCTAAGGGGGGGCCAGTGTATCCAACCTACTTGACTAATGACTTCCAAGTTTCAACCGTAACTCTTCTTAATATTTAATGTTTCATTTATTTGATTTTTTTAAAAAAAACAAAGGATATTGATATGATAATTAAATTTAAAATTTAAATGTTATTTATTTAATTATATAAGTAATTTTAAAAAAAAAAATTGAAAGGGGGGGCCATGGCCCCCCTCCCCTTCAACGTAGCTCCGTCACTGGTGAGATCTCTCTTCCTTGCAAATGACTTACGGCTTCGAGATTTGTCAATGAATATGTGAGGTTCCATGATGAAGAAGGGACGTTTGTTGCAAAAAGATTCGTTTTTGTGTGCCTATTGTTAGGAAAAAGGATTATAATGTCGAAATATGCAAGTACTGTAAAAGAAATAACACCAGAATTTTTGCGTGATAACACCCTCTCAAATGACTAGAGGCAATATCCACGGCAGACTGTAGTCCTAAAATATCTCCACTATAATCAACGAGTACACCAAATATATCTAAACAATATAAGGATAACACAGCAGCCCTTACTCCTTTTAAGAAGTGAAAATCACACCCAAAGTTTATCTCAAAACAGGAGAAAAAAGATACAAGGTACACAACCAACAATAACAACGCAAAAGACAACCAAAGACACCAAAATCTAGAATAAACTAGAAGAATACCACTAATAGACAAAAGAAAGTTACTCGGCGTAACTCTCCAATCTCGTGTAGAAGAAAGCGTCCAAATCTTGTCTCTACCTTCAAAAGTACTGAATTGCAATTAGTCCAAATGAGAGACAGTAGGACCAAATTGCAATAGTCCAATGGTGTTGTTAATTTTCTTTTTGTGGTGTGTCTTTAAAGTGTGGCATAACTCATGTATTTATATACATGAGATACACCCACCAAATTGTATTTATTCAATGTGGGATAAAGCTAATTAGGCTTAAAATTTTGGGCTCCATTTTATTTGGACCCATAACAAACTCCCCATCCAAATCAAATAGAGCTAATTTCCAAACCAGTAATCAATCGACAAACTTCAAACTTCCCCCTCGGTAGAATCTTTGTGAACATATCAGCACCATTGTCATCCGTATGAATTTTCTCTAACATCAATAGTTTAGACTCCAAAATACCATGGATCTAATGATAATGCATATCAATATGTTTTGATCTACCATGGAATGTCGAATTCTTGCTCAAATAAATAGCACTCATGCTATCACAAAGTAAGACATACCTCTCCTATGTAAAATTGAGTTCACAGACAAACTTCTTCATCCAAAGTAACTCTTTACAAGCTTTAGTTATAGTAATAAACTTAGCTTCAATAGTACATAAAGCAACGCATTTCTGTAATTTATATCGCCATGCGACAGCTCCTCCTGCAAAAGTGGTCATATAGCCTGAAGTAGATTTTCTATAGTTAATATCCACAACCATGTCTGAATTAGTATAACCGTAAAGTTCTATTTTTCTAGTTCCAAAACACAATCTTAAACTAGATGTTCCACGGAGATATCTCAATACCCACCTCACTAAATTCCAATGATCTCAACCCAGATTGGATTGAAAGCAACTAACCACACTGACAGCACGAGCTATATCAAGTCTCGTGCAAATCATTGCATACATCAAACTCCCTACTGTTGATGCATAAGGAACACGTTGCATATCTTTCTTCTCTTTATCAGTTGAAGGACATTGACTACTACTTAGTTTAAAATGTGATGCGGGAGGAGTACTTACAGCTTTTGCATTATTCATATGAAAATGTTGAAATACCTTCTTGATATACTTCTCCTGTGATAGCCATTACTTCTTGGCATCTCTTTTATGAGTAATCTACAGGCTAAGAAGACTTTTTACCGATCCTATGTCTTTCATCGTAAAAGACTTGATAAGCTCCTTCTTTAAAATGTTGATCCTAGATAAATTCTGACTAAAAATTAACATATCGTCAACATAGAGCAATAAAATGATGAAGTCATTATTTGAAAATTTCTTTAAGAAAGCACAATGATCAAAAGTAGTCCTTTTGTAACCCTACTGGATCATTACAAACTCAAACTTCTTATACCATTGTATTGGAACTTGCTTCAAACCATACAGATTTTTCTTCAATCTGTATACATAGTCTTCTTTACCCTTCACCACATAACCCTCTGGATGCTCCATATACACCTCTTCTTCTAAATCACCATGAAGAAATTTTTTTTTGATATTCATCTGCTCAACTTTTAAATCAAGATTTGCAGTTAAACATAGAACAACACGAATAGAGGATCTTTTCACAACTAGTGAAAAAATTTCATCAAAGTCGATCCCTTTCTTCTGACCAAACTCTTTGACAACTAATCTGGCTTTGTATCGTATCTCAGAATCTTCATTCTTTTCCCTAAAAATCCAATGATTCCACAGAGTTCTCTTACCTTTGGGTAACTTTACCAACTCAAATGTATGGTTATCTAGTAAAGACTGCCATTCATCATCTGTAGATACTTTCCATTTATCTTTTTCCTCACTTTTCATAGTTTCTTCAAAAGACTCTGGTTCTCCAGCATCGATAAGAAGCACATACTCATCATCTAGATAATGATTAGAGGGAACTCATTGCTTGTTAGATCTCTTAGGAAGAATAACAGGCTCTTCAATGGCAGGAGTATCTAAGTTTTTTGCAGCATCCTCAGGAACAGTATCATCACCTGGAAGGTTATTATGCAAATCATTTTCATTTACAAACTCATCGTTACCAAGTGTATCTGTCTCCTGAATTGGATCAAGATTGATCAAACCATTTTTATCGGGAGATTTCATCTTCTCTTCCTTTCCAATGTCTTTAATGGTCTAATCTTTCGTGAAAACTGCATCACGGCTTCTAATAAGCTTCTTCTTAGCTGGATCATAAAATCTATAGCGAAACTCATCAAGACCATAGCCAATAAAGACATATTGTCATGTCTTGCCTTCTAATTTAGACCTTTCATCTTTAGGCACATGTACAAAGGCTTTACATCCAAAAACATGTAAATGGTCATAAGAAACATTTTTCTTATACCACACTCTATTAGGAACATCACCCTGTAAAGCATAAGTAGGAGATAAATTGATAATAGATGCAACAGTCAATAAAGCCTCCACCCAAAAGGATTGGGATAACTTTGCTTTAGAAAGCAAACAACAGACTCTCTCTACCAAAGTCTTGTTCATCCTCTTTACTAAACCATTCAATTGAGGAGTCTTTGGAGGCGTCTTCTGGTGTTGTATACCTTTCTGTCTACAGTAAGCATCAAAAGGTCTACAATATTCGCTGCCATTGTCAGTGCAAATACACTTTAGTTTCTTCTCTGTTTCTATTTCAATGGAAGCCTAAAACTTTTTAAAACTACCAAGAACCTAGTCTTTCCTTTTTAAAGGATAAACCCAAAGCTTTTTAGAACGTTTGTCAATAAAGGTAACAAAATAAAGATGACCATTATGCGACATAGTTTTCATAGGGCCACAAAGATCTGAATGAATTAATTGAAGTACCTCTGACTTCCTAGAAAGAGATTGGCTCTTAAAGGCCACTTTATTTTGCTTTCTAGCTAAGAAATTAGAACATTTATCTAGTGTCACATCTTTTAAACCAGAGATCACATTCTTCTTGGCTAGTTGATTAAGCCCCCTCTCACTAATGTGACTGAGCATCTTATGCCACAAATCTAATAATTCATCACTAACAACAATATTTGCACCATTAATAGAAACAATAGCCTTGGTCCAATACAAACGTGAAAGCTTCTCTCCATGTGCAAACACTAAGGAACCTTTACTAATTTTCCACTTTTCTCCTTCAAATTTGTTGCAGTAGCCTTCATCGTCAAGCATACCAGGGGAAATCAAATTTAACAGTATATCAGGATTATGTCTGACATTATTCAGGAGCAGCTTCACCCCGAGATTAGCTCCCAGAACAACAGTACCTATTCCAGCACTCTTTGATTTACCATTGTTAGCTGTTGTTAAAGCCCCATTACAAACAGGAGTGTAGGAAGTGAAAAACTCCCTGTGTGGGGTCACGTGATAAGCTGCACCACTGTCGACACACCAAGTAGTCTCATCAGAAGCGATATTGACCAAATCTTCATCCGCAATTGCCATTAGATCTTTTACGATACTAGAAACACTATCACCATTATCTTCTTCGTTCTTTTGCTGCTTGCCTTTCTCTCATTTCAACTTGAAATGGTACTTCTTCACATGACCTTTCTTACCACAATGATGACACTCTATATCCTTGTGTCTGGACTTGGACTTATCTATACTCTTTCCTCTATTACGTCCATGATTCCTCTCCTTGCTCCTCCCCCTACTTTCTGTAATCAAGACATGTGATTGAGAAGTAGATGCCTCTTGTGTTTGTCTTCTAACTTCTTCATTCAAAACGGCAGACTGCATTAATTCCAATGTAACGAGAGAAGAATTAGTCAAAGTGACTCGAAGATTTCCAAGAATCAATCAAAGTGCGTAATAGCAAAAGTCCCATTATCTCATCTTTAAATCGAATACCCCTGCCAGATAAATGATCAAAAAATCCCTGAAACTTGTTCAGATGATCAGATATAGACTACCTTCCTTATACTTGAGACTCATAACTTGATCAAGAAAGAGCACTTATTATTTCCAATCCTCGAATCATATAAGGCCTCAAGGTTTTCCCATACGGTTTTGGCATGTGTATTATGAGAAATATGATTTAAGACGTTGTCATCTACCCATTGTCAAATAAAGCCACAAACCATCTCGTGCTCAAATGCCCATTCTTCATCAGATTTTATCTCAGGTTTTTGTGTAGCGAACACTGACAAATGTAGCCTTTTCACAAAAAGTAGATCCTTCATCTTTCCTCTCCATTTGTGGTAATCGGTCCCATTCAAACTAACCATCTTGCCATAATTTGCCTCCATACTTCAATTAAGCACAATAAACCAAAAGGAAAACCAATTGCTTTTATACTAATTGTTAGGAAAAACGTATGAACAAATAAAGTGAAAGTGTAATAATTTTTCCTTAAGCTTGAAGAATTTGTAGGAGTGGATTATAACATCAAAACATGCAAGTAGTGTAAAAGAAATAACATAAGAAGTTTTACATGGTAACACCCTCTCAAATGACGAGAGGCAACGTCTATAGCGAATTGTGGTCCTAAAATATCTCCACTATAATCAACGAGTACACCAAATGTATCCAAATAATATACAGATAATGCAGCGACCCTTACGCCTGTTAAAAAGTAAAAACCACACCCAAAATATACCTCAAAACAGCAAAAAAAGATACAAAGCACACAACCAACAACAGTGCAGAAGACAACCAAAGGCATCAAAATCTATAATAAACTAGATGACTATTGCCGACAAAAAAAAGAAGGTTACCTGGCGTAGCTGTCCAATCTCGTGTGGAAGAAAGCTCCCAAACCTTGTCTCTACCTTCAAAAGCACTGAACTGCAATTAGTCCAAATGAGAGACAATAGAACCAAATTGCAATAGTCTAATGGTGTTGTTATTTTTCTTTTTGTGGTGTGTCTTCAAAGTGTGGCATAACTCATGTATTTATATACATGAGATACACCCACCAAATTGTATTTATTCAATATGGGATAAAGCTAATTGGGCTTAAAATTATGGGCTCCATTTTATTTGGACCCATAACACCTCTACAGTATTCAACCTCAAGAAAGCAACCAGTTTGTGTGTCATAAGCCCCATTAGAGTTGAAGTGATCACATCTTTGTTGTGGAATACATCATTGAAGCTTCTGAATAATTGCATGGATTCAGGCAATCATGTTCGAGGACATACTTAGTGAACCTATGTAAAAGAATGGAGCCAACCTTTTCGGAGAACTCGCTCGAGTATCTACCATGGATAGCTAATGAAGAACACAAGGAGGAATCTAGACCAGAATTGGAGGACTTGGCAAGAAAGGTGAGTAAGGCAATATCAAACATTGACGATGTCTTTGTTCAGAAACTGATGACAGGCAAGGAAGGGTATGGTTTGATGTCTGAGCGACTCAACGACACCATTGAACTCTATTCCAAAGATGGAACTGACAACTTGTGATTTTTGAGTTGGTGTAAATTGAGATACTATGATGTTGATTTTGTGTGGGGCATGTTGGCGTTATTGGTCCAAAACTTGGTTTAATGGCAAAGATTGACCACCACTCTTAATTCTCTACGGTTTCCATATTTTATGACCCAAATGTTCATAACGTTTTTAGCATTATAACCCAAATGTTCATAACATTTTTGTACTTTAATATGTTTTTATTTCATTGACAATGTATGAAGTTCTTTTTTATATATACCCACACATATGCTCTTTTTCTCTTCCCTCTTGTGTTTTTGTTCCATTTTTGCTCCATAATATGCATGTATAGACAAACACCTTTGAAAAAACATCTTAGTATTTTGTCATGACACGTATCTGCTTTATTCTTTGTTTTTTTTTTCCATTCATAGAGACAGTTCCTAACTCTATCCTTTAGAGTGCATTGAAGCTAGTGGAGGAGTTAACTCTAGGGTTGGATCCTATTATCCTATTGCACCATAAAGGGAGAATTTTCTACTTAGGCCAGTGATTTTTCACAACAGTTTATATTTTCAGATAAGTTATTCCAACTTAATTATTTATGCTATTTTCTCTAACAATCTAAGTCGAAAATTTTGTTGCGTTCTTGCTACTATTTTTTGGAATTGCTACTATTTGTTAAAAATTATTGCATTCTTGCTACTGCGTGTTTATTTCACTATAAGTTGGAATATTGTTCTCTTTTTACTGTTTGTTTATTTTAGTGTAAGTCATCTCTATTTTCGAATTCAACATGTCGTCTACGAATGAAACCAACATGGATTTTGCTTTTACTGTTCCCCACATAGGTATTGCCCCTCTCACCATGGCCCGAAAATTATATCTGACCTTACTAGATTAGAGCCTCTAGATGGGAGAAATTTTAAACAATGGTTTAAGAAAATTCTATTTTATTTTCAGCAATATGCAATTGATTATGTACTATTTCAAGATATTCCTAGTGACAATATCGATCCTAAGGCAACTAAAGATAACCGTAACATTAGGGGGGTGTTGCTCAACCATATGATCAACCTATTATTTGATATCTATTGCAACTACAAAACTGTCAAGGAAATTTGGGATGTGTTAGAAGTGAAATATGAGAGTGATGATGCCGGTACTAGAAATATGCAATTGTTAGGTGATTAAAATTTGTTGTTGTTGATGATAAGCCCATTATGGACCAATTACATGAGTATGAAAATTTAGTTGCTGAAATCTTTACTGAGGGTATGAACATATGTGAGTTGATTCAGGCTAATGCCTTTATTGAGAAACTACCTACCTCATGGAATAAGTATAAAAACTAGTTGAGGCATAAGAAAAAAGATATGAAGCTACAAGAATTAACAGGGCATATAAAGATTGAGGATGCCAACGCATACAGGACAAGGCCAAATCAATCACCCCTACTATAGGACCTCGGCGTCTCGGGACGCGCCTCGACCTCTCGAGCCTCGCACCCACCCGCTTGCAGATATTGTCTGCCTTGGGCCTCGACCCTCGACCTCTAGGACCTTGTGCCCTCATGGTTTTGTTTTTCTAGGACTTCCTAGGAGGTCATCTATTCTGGTACTGCTCTGGTCCTAGCACGTTTAACTTCAGAGTTTTGATGGAATACGATGCATTAGAGCATGGAAAACGCATCTGTAAGGGAGAGGTTTCCACATCCTTATAAGGCATGCTTCATTCACCTCTCCATTCGATATGGGATACCTCTAAGTATCCACCCCCCTCAGGAGGCCCAAAGCAGACAATATCTACAAGCAGGTGGGTGTGAGGCCCGAGAGGCCAAGATCCTGTGGATGCGAGGCCCGAGAGGCCGAGGTCCTACAATTTGGTATCTTAGACAGGACCCGAGCGATATGCCAATGCAGATGTTGGGCCTCCTGAGGAGGGGTGGATACTTAGGGGTGTCCCATATCAGCTGGAGAGGAGAACGAAGCATGCCTTATAAGGATGTCGAAACCTCTCCCTTATAGATGCGTTTTTCATGCCCTAACACACCGGATCCCATCAGAACTCTGAAGTTAAACGTGCTAGGGCCAGAGCAGTACCAGGATGGGTGACCTCCGAAGAAGTCCTGGAAAAACAAAACTGTGAGAGCGTGAGGCCCAAAACGGACAATATTTGTAAGTGGGTGGGCGCGAGGCCCGAGAGATCGAGGCCCTGTGGATGCAAGGCCCTAGAGGCCGAGGTCCTACACCTACTCCTACTGTTAAGGCAATGTTATTGAACATAAAAATGTAGGAAACTCTTTTAAAAATGGTGGACGCAATGGGTCTTTCAACAGCAATAAGATGGTTAATTTAAGCGTAAAAGGACTAATGGTGATTGCTGGTAGTGCCACAAGCTAGGCCATTCTGTTTCTTTTTGCCAAACTAGAATCAACTATGAGAAGAAGGACCAAGGACAGAAACCACGACAATTCGAGGAAGGAACCAAAAGGGGTACCAATAGGGTAAGTAGAATAGCTTTGGTTAACCTCAAGCTAATATGGTCGAAGCTAGTGATGATGACGAGGAGATCATTACTGCTGTGATGTTCGAAGTCAAACTTATTGGAAACTTAGTCGAGTGGATCATTGATACAAGATATGCCACATCTGCACTAATAAGGACCTATTCAAAGAATTTAATGATGCTACTGATGTTGAATTCGTGTATATGGGCAACTCCAGCAATCACTATAAGAAAATTACAAATTATCGATGGAAAATTACCAACAGAAATATGAGGAATGTTTACATGAGCTAATGTTGAAAACAACAAAGGATGATATCAATAAAGAAGTTAGAAGACACTTTTCTCAATGGTTAGAGATATATGCAATTTTTCACTTTCAATAATTGAAATAGTTAAATTATCATAAGTGTTTAAACGACATTATACTATTTAATATGATTAAGAAAAATTTGTGTAGGCCTTATAAAATCCAATAGAGAACAAGTTCATATGTGATCTTGCAAAAGGATCTTTGCGAACTATTAAATCATATTTAGTGTATTTTGCTAATGGATATAAATTTTATACATAATATCATGGTCATAGCATGGCAACAGTAAATAAAGGGGTTTGTATACAAGGAGAATTGATGAAGTATAATGGTAAAATTATTGAGATACTTAAAATTGAGTACCCTGCATTGCTTATGAAATGGAGTGTGATATTTAAGTATGACTAGTTTGATCCAACTCCTAATGTTGGAACAAAAGCGCACAACTAATACAATCTAGTTGAAATTAACCAGCGAAGAAGATTTAGATAATTTGAACCTTTCGTGTTGGTGGTGTAAGCGATCCAAGTGTATTGTGTATTATGTTCCCTTTCCTAGGTAACAATGAGATAAGTCAGATTGGTTGGTTTTTTGCAAAGTAAAACCTTGAGATGTTTTTGAATTACATGGAAAAAAGAAGAAAATAAGAGAATTGAAAGTGAAGTATTTCAGGAAGATGTTCATGAACTAAATGCATGTGTAACATATGCCGATAATGAACCTTTGAGCAATCCAAATAATGAATATGTTGAAATTTCATCTGGAGAGGATAAGGAGGGTGAGATATCTGAAGAGCAACCTGAGTTTGATTATAATTATTCAAATATTGGAGATGATGATGATTTGATTTACAATTAAGTGATGATAGCAACTAATTTATGTTTGTAACAAAATATTGTATGAATAAATCTATTATTGCATCAATAATATATTGTTATATATTTAATTTATATTTTTCTATTACTAGAATATTCAATAAAATACATATTTCCAGTTTAAAAATATGCCACAAAAGAGAAAACAGGAAATGATGCGGCCAAGGTTTAGGTTACCATGATTTAGAGAATCCAATGCATGTCTAGGTGAAGCATCACATTCTACAAATGGTATAGACTTAGGTGTTATACCTTCAGCTACTAAACATCTAGATGAAGCATCACCTTTTTGACTTATAGTCCTTGTATATTAACCTTCTATACCTGTTGCTACACCATCCAGTAGCCTTGCTATAACATCCACCACCCCTATACTGACAGAGATATCAGGAGTAAACGTTATGGATAAAGGAAGCAACCTCCAACTTGGAGCTAAGGGAGTTGATGGAAGAACTTACACGACAATTGTAAACAATCTGTGAGTGAAATTCTAAAAATTTTGTAATACATGATAACACCATAGGTTCATACTTAAGTTATAGGTTAGACAATTTAAAAATGATCTAAAATAGCTTCTATGTTAGGCTAGTTCCGTCTGGAATGTGCTCTAGAAATATCTCTTCCAAGTTCAAAGAGAAGATAGATCTTGAGAGTTATACATGGAAGAATATCTCTCAAGCAACAAAGGATTGTTATTATCACGAGTTTAAGGTACAAAAAAAATATTCTTTTGTATTTTTATTTAATCTAATTTGTATATTAATTAGATAAATATTGTAATTTATAAGTACGTATAATATGTTTTTCTTATTTTTCAAAAATAATTTTTTTGGGATTCAAAATTTGATGTTGTAATTTATAATGTATGGGAGAGGCGAGCTCGTAAACGTTATAAAGACTTTCTTGGTTCCATACATAAGAATGATGTATGACCTCGTTATGTCTCTGAAAAAATTTGGAGTCGTTAGTAGTAGTATTAGACATTGTTAGAGGCAACGTCCATTTTAGAGCTGAATTCTACAAACAGATATGGAAGATCAGAAGGAGAGAGTCTACTCGTACACACTGGAGAATTTATAACCCACCAAAAGCATACATAGAAACTTTTAAGTATCTAAAATTAACACTTATATTCTGATTTTTTTACTTTGATGTCTGAATTTTAAAATAAAAATATATGTGTATTATAGAGAATCATAATATTATAAATGTCTGGTGCCTTTAATGGTTATGTTGTTGAGTAAATTCTTTGTTTAACAGGGAGTAACTATCATAAAAATATAGGAAACTCTTCCTAAATTTTTGTAAATTATAGTTCACTTATAACAATTTATTCTGATGCAGGAAAAAATAATTTATTATGATACAAAAAAAGTCTATAGGGAGGAAGCTTACATTACGACAGCTCTTTTTGCACACCTACACTGAGAAGCATGATGGGTGTGACCTTCATCAACACTCAATACAGAGAACTTAATGTATGTAAAATTTATACTTTAATATTAATTCCTAAAAATTATCACTTATCAACATAAACAATTGTAATAATAAGACCAAATATAAGAAAGCATTCAATGACAATCTCAGCACTTTAAATCTGTTGATGAGAGTCGAACATATCTTGATATAGTGGGTAGTAGGGACCACTGTGGAAGGATTTTCAGCTTAGGTTCATTTACAAACACATGCTATTTGTAATGCTCTACATCTAGTACAGTTGCATCGAGTAGGTGGTCCACTTCCAATGATCAAAGAGTCATTCAGTAGTGCTCCCTTACTGTAGAGTACACATCGGGATACCCAGAGGTCATTCCGGTACATACCTACGATAAAGGCGAGCTACGTTCAATCACCACATTTACTTCACATGGCATCATAACATTAATCACTTATAAGCATCAATAGAAAATTACAATATTTTAAAACCAATTTTTTTCCTCATTTCATTGCATAAAAACTGAAGGTTTACATTGTCTTTCAACCTTTACTACTTGTACATCATCAAAACCTAGTACAAAAGTACTACATGAAAGAGGAAAATATATAAAGTCTATCTAATTTGTCCAAAAATCCCAGCTGGCCGACCTTTGAGCTATTCTCTTGCCAAATCACAATCCACACTGCTGGTAGAGCCTCTCAATAGCTAGAGTTATCTCTCAGTCCTGAAAAGACAACGTTGCAATTTTGGTGAGTTTTGTGAACTCAATGAGGTAACCATCATCGATGGTTCACTCAATTCATGCAACACACCATTTCACATAACATGTAATTCACAATTTTGCATAATAAGTCATGTAACACATTTTCACTCAAGCATAAGCAATTACTCATTTCAATCAATCAAACATACTTATCAAAATGCATATAGAATGCTTATAAGACACTTTTCCAATTGTTACATTGTTGTGACTAAGTACCTGAACTATACCGTATCCATTTTGGATACCCAGCTCATTACTAACTATTCTTTATCCGAAGAGGATACATGGCTCATTATACATAGTGAGCCTTAGGCTTTTAATCACTGTCTGAGCTCGAGGCTCTTTTCGCTTGTTGAGCTTTAAGCTCTAATTGGTGGTTACTCTGGTCACAACTGCCATTATCTGATTGTGCATTCATGAATGGAATGCATGTACCACAATCACTCAGATTATAAAGAACTAAGGTCTTTACATTCACATTTAAGCAGCACTTCAATATACATTTCACATTCACAATCATCGAACCTTCTGTCTGGAATCAACAATCAAACACATTCATTTCACATTCCTTTATCATTCAAAACATAATTTAAGCAAACAACAATTGAGAGAAACCGTCTAGGTTACTCACTAGTTGCTCCCAAAGCTAATGCCTGAAAGTTTCGGCAACGTCTGGAGGTTGACGTTCCAATTGCTCCTCTATATCAAACAACATACACATATATCACAATATGTACAATGCATGTTCATGACAATCCCACGTATCTTTCCTTTAATTTCATTACAAAATCATTCCCATATCAAAACTCATCTAAGTATAATTTATACTTAGGTTTATGCCTCACTAAAACCACTAAAATAACATTTCATTCTCATTGAATCACTTTAGATTTTTCCATGACACACTTTTGGGTCTACTGTCCACGTTCAATCAGAAGGTGAAAATGATATAATTTGGTCATACTCTCTTCTAGAAAAGTGTTCCTCTATGTCCTATGTTTCCATTGACACCAAAATAACTCAATTTGATTCAATAATTTGGAAGATATACCTCAAATATTATCAGGTTGTTCACATTCAAAAACAGTGTACTATGAACAAATTCCATCTAGAAATTCAATATCTTAGAGAATGAATCAAAATTCGACTTCTTGAGACAATTTGTAGGCCTATATCTCTAGTTTACTCCAAATTAAAAAGAATCTCATTTGTAATCCTATAAATCCAGATATAATCAAAATATTTAATGGTGTTTGGGAAGAAAATCCTATTTCACTGTTCCAATAGATTCCACACTTCAATTTGATCAATCTTTCTCAATTCAATTCATAATGCTACAAAATTTTATGAAGAGATATAAAATTGTGTTATAAATCCATTGGTTCAAGAATCAGATCATTTGGAGGTCTAGAGAAGAAGTTATAGTCAAAAGAAGGAAGGTTGTTCAAGGTGAGTCAACCCTTTGGTCAAACCAGCAAAGTCACCGTCGTGCTCAACCAATTGCAAGCACGAGGGTGACTTCCCAACCTACCAAGCAATGTCACTGTCATGCTTAAGCATGATGATGACTTCTACTCTACTACAAATTGCATCTTCTTCCTCTCTTCCATTTTTCTCAAGCTCTTCCCAAACAAAATTTCGGGTCACTTTTACCCGATCATCTTGGCAATGAAAACGAAGGATTTAGGCCAAACTTTCTCTAAATAATTATTCCTTTATTTCTTAACTTTCAAATGAAACCAATTTCATGCAATGTGGTTTGATATTCTGCATGTTATGCTAAAAACACTACAGACTGTTTCAAAACACGACAGAATCCACAACTCAACTTCCAAACTCCATAACTTTTGATCCAAAACTCCAAAAATTAAAAAATTTTATGTCAATGGAAAGCTTAAAGAAAAATCTATAACTTCCATAAGATAACCTTGTCAAAAACTCTTTAGATCAATACAGAAAACTCATGGAAGTTTCAAATCAAAATTGTAACTCTTTCACTATTCGTTCCTAGAATTTCCAGATTCTCATTCACAAACATCCAACACTTTGGTCTATTAATACTAGCCTTTTTACCCCATTTCAATCAACTCATTCACCACAAATTCACACTACCTCTAAAAATGCAAATTCAACTAAGTTCCATCGAAAACACCAAAAACAACAAATATCAGTGAGTGAACTCTCCATGCTCTGCCATACACTATTCACTGCATTTTCAACTTTTGTCATAGTCCATATTTTCCTCTCAACCTTCATTTTTTTCACAAATTCCCATCTCAAACCATCATTTTACAATTGCTCTTCAACTCAAAAATTATTTCCTTGATCATCTCTAAAGTTTTCATCAACTCACGTATACACTCATATATATATATAAACATGCATAGTGAAGAACAAAGCACATATCATCTTTTTATATCTAATTTTCTACACTAATCCTATACATCATTTCATTGTTATTTCAACTCCAAAAATCATTTCCACATCACGTGATCACTAACAATCCACCAAAAACTAAATTAACATTATAACCAAAAAAAATTTCATCTCATCCACAGTGTTCATGAATATATATATATATATATACACACGTAAATGCCACAATCCATGCACTAACAATAATTTATCAAATTATTTCATGAATCCACAACTCTAAAGGATTTATTCAACACTTATTTAAAACTCCAAAATCTTCGACTACCTTCAAGCCCTAACTCCGTGCAAAAACACGTACTCCTCTAGGTAGAAAAACCAACTTCTGGTTTTCCTTAGGGTGGAAGAACAAATAGCTATGTGGTAGAGTTGAGGGACTAGGAAAAACAAAGAAATCCCTCAGAAGGATTTTGGTAAACAACTTGATGTATTGGAAAGAAATCCAAAGGGGATGACTATGAAGGAGGAACTTAAACAAACAACTTAGTTTGTTTACTCTCTAGTATCTTAACTCACTCTCAGACAAAAATCATAAAGGCAACTTATTAAGTGACACTTGTCACTTTCTTAATACCTAAGCTCTAACTTAGTTTCTTTTGAAACTAACTCCATTAATTCTATCTTTACAAAACAACTAATTATCTCTAATACCCTTTTGATTCCTTTTTCCTATTTTCCATAATTCTTTATAAGTTCCGAAAATTAAGACCAAAATTCAAAAATATTTCAAATCCACTAATCAATAAAATTTCCACTATAAATAACTTCCAAATTCACAAAATTTCTAAAAATCACAACTCAGTCCAAATATACCCAGAATTATTCGTGAATGCATGTACAATTATTTTCATGTGCAGAAAAATTTACTATTCTTGTGTATGTGTATGGCATAATATGCATGAGCATGGAAATGTATTTCTAAACTCTCATTGATCACTCATATTTACTATTCTAACCTCCACGCAAGTAATGAGATGTTACAACTCTCCTTGTTGGACCCCGTTTCTGGTGCCCAACATCGGACATGGGATCATAAAGCTTAAGCATGGAGGGAGGCTTGGAAGTTGGAATTTTAAAAGAAAAATCCTTCGGAAGCAAAGGTGGGAACTGTTTGTTTCGCCACGGCGAACACACGCGAGAAAATCTCCTGGACCTCTCGAAAATTTTACGCCGCGACGAACGGTCTAATTTTTGCCGCGACGAACCTGAAATTGCATTTTTGCTGCAGTAACCATTTGGTCTCGTCGTGGCGAACTCACCACGCCAGCGAAAATAAAAGGCTTCGGGTTAATTACGCCATGGTGAACTCTTAGCTTTGCCACGAAGAAAACCCCTAAAGCAAAACCCAAAATCAACATACCTCATTTAATGCAACTTAAACTCTTTCAACTACTCAACCCCAACATTAACTCTACTAAATGCAACCATAAATTTCCCAACAACCATCCTCAATTCAAACCCAAAACAAAATGAACTTATACATGAACACATGCAATTTCCAAAATCCAAATACTTTGCGAAAACATGAAAATTCATAGACAAATCCAAACATATATTTTATTAATATTTAAAAGGAGAGTTTTACAAAGCTTTAATGGGCATTTCAAGTCATATTACATCATAATCCCAAAAATACATAGCTTGCAAAAAGTAGAATTTCTCAAAATGCAACTAAAGCTTTGTTTTACAAAAACTAACTTCAAAAGCAAAAATAAATCTAGTTGGAGTGATGCCTTGACTCTTGACTACTCGATCTCTTGCTCTTCACCTGTAGATAGGACAGAATGGGAGGGGGTGAGCTTTAAGCTCATGGGTAACAAGTTTATAACGGAGAATTAAGCAAAACCATTGAAAGTGTTCATTTATCAAAGAAAATTCTTATTAAATCATGAAATGCAAAGTTCTCAAATTCACAATCAAGTAAGCAAAACACAAATCATGTATGCATCAACTTATTCATAAATCATAAACACATAAGCACATCATAATGGCTTGGTTAGATCCAAAACAGAACGTACTACACATTCCCACATAATGGTCCTGTGTAGCCATCAACTTATGGGAGTCCGTGAAAGAGCTCCATGCCACTAGTGGGTAGGCAGGAGAAGCCTTTTTGACAATATACACTTGACTTTACTTAGGAGACCACCACAAACCCACATAACATGTATTTCATGACTTGCAAAATATATTGCCCAAAAAGACATTTTTCAGAAACATGATTTTCACAAACATCATATATTTCAAAACCATTTCCATCTTCATCTCATAATCATCAATAATTCAAGTACCAAACATGTAACAATTTTTTAGATCAATTAAAAGAAAAAATGCAACAAGTATGAAGCAATTTGAAATCATTTTATTTTCTTGCTTTGAAAGAGAAATATTCATAGCTTAGTAACTCTATTATAAACATGAAACCCACCTTGAATTCCTTGCTTAAACCTTGCTCAAAGATGTCTTTCCTCTTGCCTCTCTTGCCCAACTTGATGTCCTTAAGCAATAACTAAAATTCCATTCAATTTGGTTTAGAAATCGGAAAGTCATACATCAACAATTTGGACTATTTCTAAAGTTGAAACAAAAAATCTATACTCGACTTTCATCCAAAACTTGAGATTCTTAAAGACTGAATTTAGACTTGATTCCTTCACACAATTTATATCCCTATGTCTCTAGTTTTCACCAAATAAAAAATCATCTCATTTGGACATCTACAGAAAAAGTTATGCCCAAAATACCAAAATACGTCTGTGTAGGAAAAATGGAGTTCACCTCCAAAAACTCACTTCGAAGACCTTTTCTGCTACATTTTCCATCTTTTCAATTCCCCCCTTTTATATATAACCCATCTTAACACTAACCCATCTTATTAACTTCATTTTCAACCCAAAATCATTCTCAAACCAATTCATAAACTACTCTTGATCATTACCCAAACAATAAAACATTAACATAAACCATTCATCAACAACTTCCTACCCACATTCAACCATGTTTTCACTTCTAACTAAGCCTAACTATGCTTCATGCAACAATCAAGAAGGGTTAAAGCGTATACTTACTTGTTTTAGACTCAAAGTCTTCAAGTTCTTCAAGATTTCCCAAAACCCAAACTTTTTCTCTTTTTCTCTTCTTCTTCCTTTCTTCCACTCACGACATTCACCTCTCAAACAAGACAAAAATTACTTCTTCTTCAAATTTCTTCTCTAAATGCATGAGTAAAGTCCACTATGCCCTTCCATGTAATGCTTTAGCTTTTTAACCTTAAGTG
The DNA here is from genome assembly GCA_024520975.1 of Erythroxylum areolatum. Classification (NCBI taxonomy): domain Eukaryota; kingdom Viridiplantae; phylum Streptophyta; class Magnoliopsida; order Malpighiales; family Erythroxylaceae; genus Erythroxylum; species Erythroxylum areolatum. The sequence goes on along the minus strand of JANIJH010001202.1, from coordinate 10,534 downwards.
ATCTTCCCATTTTTCCCTTATTCATTCTTACTTCTTCAATTTAACTTACACCATACCATACTCTAACTTAATCTTAATTTCTCCATTTAATACTTCTAATTCCATCAATCTAAGCAACAAATCCTACTAACATTGATATGCTAATCACTCCAAAAATAATTAATCTATCAAAACCTCATAATTAACTTAAATCATGCTTATTCAATAAGAAAAGAATTCGAGGGCCAACACTTCGCTCCTTAAAAGAATTTTTGCCCTCAAAATTCTTACCTATTTGCTTCAACAGGTGGGGATATTATCTTCTCATATGCTCCTCCATTTCCCATGTTGCTTCCTCAGTTGTGAGTGATTTCTCCAAAGGACTTTCACCAATGGAATGATTCTATTCCTCAATTGCTTGATTCGCGATCCCACAATCTTGATCGACTCCTCAATATAGCTTAAGTTACTAGCAACCTCAATCTCCTAAGCCAGTATCACATATGTCGGATCCGATCGATATCTCTAGAGCATACTCACATGAAACACATTATGCAATTGAGACATCTCATTTAGTAAAGCCAACTTATATGCCAAAGGTCCTATCCTTTCAATGATCTCATAAGGATATATGTACCTAAGGCTCAATTTGCCCTTTTTGTAGAATCTCAATACTCCCTTCCATAGTAACACTCTTAGGAATACTTTGTCCCCCACATTGTACTCTATATCCCGTCGGTGTTGATCTATGTAGCTCTTCTGTCTATCCTGAGTCACTTTAATTTAGCTTTGAATCAACTTCACCTTATCCACTATATCCTGCATCAATTTTGGGCCTTCAACCATTCTCAAGCCCTCTTTATCCCAATATAATGGTGATCGATATTTTCTACTATACAATGCCTCATACGGTGCCATTCCTATACTACTGTGATAATGGTTGTTATAGGAAAACTCTATCAATGTCATATATTGATCCCAAGCTCCTCTAAACTCCAATACACAAGCTCTGAGCATATCCTCAATAGTCTTAATTGTCCTCTCACTCTGTCCATCTGTCTGAGGATGAAATATTGTACTGAAATTCAACTTAGTACCCATAGCAGACTGTAAGCTCCTCCAAAACCTCAAAGTAAATATGGGATCCCTATCCGATAATGTAGACACTGGAACTCCATGCAGTCTCACCTCCTCATTCACATATCTCCAGGCCAACTGATCAAGTGAGTTATTTTCTCTCACTGGTAAGAAATGGGCCAACTTAGTCAACCGGTCTACTATGACCCATATAGCATCATGCTGCCTTGGAGTCTTAGGCAAACCCATAATAAAGTCCATAGTGATCCGTTCCCATTTTCACTCCGGAATGGGCCAGGAATGGAGCTTTCCCACTGGAGCCTGATGCTCAGCCTTAACTTGCTGGTATGTCATACACCTGTATATATACTCTCCCACTTGCTTTTTCATTCCAGGCCACCAAAAATGCTACTTCATTGTGTTATACATCCTGGTTGTACCAGGATGCATAACATAGATGGCCATATGGGCTTCCTTAAGAATCTCCTTTCTCAGATCATCCACATTAGGCACACACAACCTCTGTCTTAACCACAATGTCTCATCCCTCAACTCAAACTCAAAGTCTGGATTCACCTTCACTTTCTCCATAAACTTCACCATATCGAGATCTTTACCTTAGACTTTCCTAATTCTGTCATGTAGCATCGGTCTCAACTTCAATATAGCAATCAAGGCCTTATCCTACTCTAGATTCAACTCCATATTCAGAGCTCTCAACTGTATCAAATTATGTAGCCTTGATAACTGAATAAGAGTTGCACTAATATTGGACTTCCTGCTCAAAACATCTGCCACCACATTAGCTTTCCCTGGGTGGTACTCAATAGTGCAGTCATAATCCTTCAGTAACTCAATCCATCTCCTCTGCCTTAGGTTTAACTCCCTCTGACTCAACAGATATCTCAAACTCTTATGATCTGTGTATATCTGGAAAGTCTCTCCATACAAATAATGTCTCCAAATCTTTAGAGCAAAGACAACTACAGCTAGCTATAAATCATGTATTGGATAATTGATATCGTGAGACCTTAATTGTCTTGATGCATAAGCAATCACCTTGCCATGCTGCATCAATACACACCCCAGTCCTTGATGCGAAGCATCACCATACACCATATATCCTCCGGTTCCCAATGGAATAATTAACACCGGTGCAGTAGTCGATCGATTTTTCAACTCCTCAAAACACTTTTGACACTCCTCACTCCATCTAAACACTACATTCTTCCTCAGAAGTTTAGTTAGAGGGGCTGAGATTAGAGAAAACCCCTCGATAAACCTCCAGTAATACCCATCCAATCCTAGGATGCTTCGGATCTCCGACACATTTCTCAGAGCTTCCCAATTCATCACTGCCATAATCTTCTTTGGATCTCCCTGAATGCCATCCCCAGTCACTATATGTCCTAAAAACACAACCTGATCCAGCTAAAATTCACACTTACTAAATTTGACATATAGTTGCTTCTCTCTCATAATCTATAAGATGACTCTCAGATGCTCAGCATGTTCCTTTTTGCTCTTCAAATACACCAAGATATCATCAATGAACACAATCATAAATCGATCTAGGTAGGGCTAAAATACCTTATTCATCAAGGCTATAAAAGCTATTGGGGCATTAGTCAACACAAATGGCATCACTAAAAACTCAAAGTGCCCATACCTGCTCTTGAATGCACTCTTAGGTACATCAACCTCTACTATCTTCAACTGATAGTACCTTAACCTCAAGTCCAGTTTAGTAAATACCTGAGTTCCCTACAACTGATCAAGCAAATCATCAATTCTAGGCAACAGATATTTGTTCTTCATTGTTACCCAATTCAGCTATCTATAATCGATGCATAACCTCGAAGTCCCATCTTTCTTCTTCACAAATAGCACTGGAGCTCCCCAAAGTGAAACACTGGGTCTAATAAAACCCTTTTCCAACAACTCCTGAAGCTGAGCCTTCAACTCCTTCAGTTCCACCGGTGCCATCTTATATGGAGGAATAGATATAGGAGCAGCACCTCGGACTAGATCAATCGTGAACTCCGTCTCCCGATCTAGTGTTAAACCAGGTAGCTTATCGGGAAACTCATTTAGGAATTCCCTAACCACAAGAATGTCCTGTACACTCTTCTCTGCTCTAATATCAATGATGTGGGCCAGATAAGCCTCACATCCTCCCTACATCAATCTCAATGCACTCATGAAACATATCATCTTGGTTGGCACTGCTTGACTAATTCCCCTGAATACTGCCCTCAGCTAACCAGGAGAGTCCAATACTACCTCCTTGGTGTAGCAATTCATGATAGCCCTATGAGCAGTGAGCCAATCCATACCTAGGATAACCTCTATCTCTCTCAACTGTAATACAATCAAATCTGCCTCAAATTCTTCTTGATCAATCTTAATCAAGCACCCATTGCAAACCTCTCCTATAATAGTAGTACTACCTAAAGGTGTACTTACCTCTAGCCCATACTGCAACAAGTCCCTATCACAATACAGTCTACATGCTAGATGCAGTGCGATAAAGGAGTGTGTAGATCCTGGATCTAACAGTGCAAATGTCTCAAAGTCATAAATAAGAAGCGCACCTACCAAAATATTTGGTGAGTCTTGAGCCTCTTGCCTGGTCATAACATAGATCTGGGCCTGAGACTAAGATCGGCTGCCCCGCCCCTCAATTGTCCTAGAAGAACTCCCAGAACTCTCTCTGCCCCTACCTCGGCCTCTCTGTTCAGATAGATCCTCCACCTCTGCTCTGCTAGACTGTAGCATCACTCCCAGATCGCCCACTCACAGCAGATTGAGCTCCTAAAGTAGCAGGGCGATGTCTAATCTGGTGGTCCATGGAGTTGCATTTAAGGCCAGCTCTAGTTAGTCTCCAGCACTCACTACCATACTTTCTCTCATAGTGCTCACAAATTGGAAACTGATTCTGTACTGTACCTCTTCCACTACCAGTCTGTGAAAATCTACCCCTCTGCCAAGATCCTGACTGCCTGGATCCACTTGGTGGTTTGAATGCTCTATTCAGACGCTTACTGAATTTTCTGCCAGAACCACTCTAACCCTCACTAGACCTCTTCCCTCTGGACCCTTGCCCAGTCTCAGCTTGTCTCTCCCTCAGTAGCTGCTCAATTCTAATTGAAGCATCTCTTAACTTAGTGAAAGTACCCAGGTCTGAAAGTGCCACCCTTATTCTAATCTCCATATTGAGCCCGTCCTCAAATCTCCTACACTTGTCTTCTTTTGTCGAGATTATAGCAGTAGCATAACCCATCAACTTATTAAACCGGATCTCATATTCAGCCTACTTCAATTCCAAAAACTCCTTCATCTTTATGTCCAAATAGATCTTGGACATGTAATTATCTCTGAAGACCTTCATAAAGTCCTCCCACTTAAACTGGTAAGGCCTGGTGGTACTACCTGGAATAGTCTTCCATCACTGGTAAGCTGGGCCCTGCAGTAAAGACACTGCATAATCGAACCTCTCATCAGGCTCACAGTCCATCTAATCAAATACCCTTTATGTTCTCTCTAACTATCCCTCAGCCTCAATAGGGTCTGTGCGGTCATAGAAGTCCACAGCTCCCTGCTTTCACAGACTATCATACCTCCTCTCCCTTCTCTCGGGAACTCTAGGAGGCATCTCCTTAGATCGAGGTACCAAGGACTCTCTACTGGCTCCTACCGATCCTTGGTCAGCTGGTTGATCAATCTGATCATCTAGAGCGGATGACCTATAACAACAATAACTTCAATCATTATCCGCATTTCTCACGATTTTTTTTCTTAACATTCCTATATGTCCCAACAGATGCCAAATCATGCTTTGATACCACCTAAATGTAGCACTCCCTTATTACAGGATACACACCGGGACGCCAGGAGATCATTCCAGTACATATCCTATGATAAGGGCGAGCTACGTTCAATCACTACATTTACTTCACATGGCATCATAACATTAATCACTTATAAGCATCAATAGAAAATTAAAATATTTTAAAACCAATTTTTTTCTCATTTCATTGCATAAAAACTGAAGGTCTACATTGTCTTTCAACCTTTACTACACGTATATCATCAAAACCTAGTACAAAAATACTACATGAAAGAGGAAAAATATACAAAGTCTATCTAATATGTCCAAAAATCCCAGCTGACCGACTTTGAGCCATGTCTTCTCTTGCCAAATCACAATCTACACTAATGGTAGAGCCTCTTAATAGCTAGAGTCATCTCTCGGTCCTGAAAAGACAATGTTGTAATTTTGGTGAGTTTTGCTAACTCAATGAGGCAACCACCATCGATGGTTCACTCAATTCATGCAACATACCATTTCACATAACATGTAATTTACAATTTTACATAATAGGTCATATAACACATTTTCACTCAAGCATAGGCAATTACTCATTTCAATCAATCAAACATACTTATCAAAATGCATATGGAATGCTTATGACATACTTTTCTAATTGTTACGTTGTTGTAACCGAGTGCCTAAACTATCCCATGTCCATTTTAGATACCGGGCTCATTACTAACTATCCCTTATCTGAAGAGTATACAGGGCTCATTATACATAGTGAGCCTTAGGCTCTTAATCACTGTCTAAGCTCAAGGCTCTTTTCACTCGTTGAGCTGTAAGCTCTGATCGGTGGCTACTCTGATCACAATTGCCATTATCTGATTGTGCATTTATGAATGGAATGCATGTACCACAATCACTCGCATTATAAAGCACTTGGGTCTTTACATTCACATTTAAGCAACACTTCAATATACATTCCATATTCATAATCATCGGACCTTCTATTCGGAATCAACAATCAAATACATTCATTTATCATTCAAAGCATAATTTAAACAAACAATAATTGAGAGAAACTATTTAGGTTACAGACTAGTTGCTCTTGAAGTTAATGCCTAGAAGTTCCGGCAGCGTCTAAAGGTTGACGTTCCAGTTTCTCCTCTATATCAAACAACATACACATATATCACAATATGCACAATTATAATTGTTCAATAATGCATATGTATGAAACGAATTATTTACAATGCATGTTCATGAAAATCCCAGTTATCTTTCCTTTAATTTCATTAAAAAATCATTTCCATATCAAAACTCATCTAAGTATAATTTATACTTAGGTTTATGTCTCACTAAAACTATTAAAATCACATTTCATTCTTATTGAATCACTTCAGATTTTTCTATGATACACTGTCAGGTCTACTGTTCACGTTCAATCAGAAGGTGAAAATGATGTAATTTGGTCATACTCTCTTCTAGAAAAGTGTTCCTCTATGTTGTATGTTTCCCTTGACACTAAAATCACTCAATTTGGTTAAGTAATTTGGAAGATATACCTCAAACATTATCGGGTTGTTCACATTCAAAAATAGTGTACTATGTACAACTTCCATCCAGAAATTCAATATCTTAGAGAATGAATCAAAATTAGACTTCTTGAGACAATTTTTAGGACTATATCTCTAGTTTACTCAAAATTAAAAAAAATCTCATTTTTAATTCTATAGATCCATATATAACCAAAATACTGAAGAGTGTTCAGGAAGAAAATCCTATTTCACTATTCCAACAGATTCCACACTTCGATTTGATCAATCTTTCACAATTCAATTCATAATGATACAACATTATATGGAGGAATAAAACAATGTGTTAGGAATCTATTAGTTCAAGAATCAAATCATTTGGAGTTATAGAGAAGAAGTTATGGTCAAAAGAATGAAGGCCATTCAGGGTGAGTCAACCCTTTGGTCAAACCAGCAAAGTCATCGTCATGCTTAAGCACGACGATACTTTCCAACCAATTGCAGCAATGTCACCCTCATGCTTAAGCACTAGGTTGACTTCCCAACCTACCAAGCAATGTCACCGTCGTGCGTAACTACTACAAATTGCATCTTCTTCCTCTCTTCCCAAACAAAATTTCAGGTCACTTTTACCTGATCATTTTGACAATGAAAATGAAGGATTTAGGCCGAACTTTCTTCTAAACAATTATTTTTTTGTTTCTTATATTTCAAATGAAAACAATTTCATGCAATTTGGTTTGATATTCTGTAAGTTATGCTGAAAACACTACAGACTATTTCAAACTATGATAGAATCCACAACTCAACTTCTAAACTCCATAACTTTTGATCCAAAATTCTAAAAATTACAAACTTTATGTCAATGGAAAGCTTAAAGAAATATCTACAACTTCCATGAAGACAACTATGTCAAAAACTCTCTAGATCAGTACAGAAAACTCATGGAAGTTTCAAATAAAATTTTTAACTCTTTCACTGTTTATTCCCAGAATTTCCAGATTCTCATTCACAAACATCCAACACTTTGGTTTATTAATATTAGCCTTTTTACTCCATTTCAATCAACTCATTCACCACAAATTCACACTACCTCTAAAAATGCAAATTCAACTAAGTTCCATCGAAAACACCTAAAACAACAAAAGTCAGTGAGTGAACTCTCCATGCTCTGTCATACACCATTCACTGCATTTTCAACTGTTGTCATATTCCATATTTTCCTCTCAACCTTCATTTTTTCACTCATTCCCATCTCAAACCATCATTTTACAATTGCTTTTCAACTTAAAAATCATTTTCTTGATCATCTCTAAAGCTTTCATCAACTCACGTATACACTCATATATATATAAACATGCACAGTGAAGAACAAAGCACATATCACCTTTTCATATCTAATTTTCTACACTAATCTTATACATCATTTCATTGCTATTTCAACTCCAAAAACTATATCCACATCACCTTATTACTAACAATCAACCAAAAACTAAATTAACACTATAACCAAAAAAAATTTCATCTCATCCACAGTGTTCATGAATATATATATATATACGTAAATGCCATGATCCACGCACTAACAATAATTCATCAAATTATTTCATGAATCCATAACTCTAAAGGATTTATTCAACACTTACTTATTGAAAACTCCAAAATCGTCAACTCCCTTCAAGCCCTAACTCCGTGTAGAAACACGTACTCCTCTAGGTAAAAAAGCCAACTTCTAGTTTTCCTTAGGGTGGAAGAATAAATAACAGTGTGGTAGAGTTGAGGGACCAAGAAAAACAAAGAAATCCCTCATAAGGATTTTGGTAAACAACTTGGTGTATTGGAAAGAAATCCGAAGGGGATGACTATGAAAGAGGAATTTAAACAAACAACTTAATCTGTTTACTCTCTAGTATCTTAACTCACTCTTAGATAAAAATCATAAAGGCAACTTATTAAGTGACACTTGTCACTTTCTTAATACCTAAGCTCTAACTTAGTTTCTTTTGAAACTAACTCCATTAATTCTATCTTTACAAAACAACTAATTATGTCTAATACCCTTTTGATTCCTTTTTCCTATTTTCCATAATTCTCTATAAGTTCTGAAAATAAAGACCAAAATTCAAAATTTTCAAATCCACTAATCAATAAAATTTCACTATAAATAACTTCCAAATTCACAAAATTTCTAAAAATCACAACTCAGTCCAAATGTACCTGAAATTATTCATGAATGCATGTACAATTATTTTCATGTGCAGAAAATTTTACTATTCATGTGTATATGTATGGCATAATATGCATAAGCATGAAAATATATTTCTAAGCTCTCATTGATCACTCATATTTATTATTCTAACCTCCCCGCAGGTAATGAGAAGTTACACATTCAGCTTGAGAGCACAGTAGAGAGACTGATGGACTGCATAGCCCAACTATGTAAAGAGGTGGATGAGTTGAAAAGGAGGGGCAACACCCCATCACAGCAGTTAAAACATCTGCCTTCACTAACTACATAGCTTAGAGGGATAAGTGAATGTAGATAAATTGCTACTCTTAAGTAAATTTGTATGAATTCTTAATTTATAGTTATTTTCAAGACTTATTGTTGTACTTTATAATTTTTATTATCAATCAAGATAAATTTTACTTTATATTATCATTCAACTTATTGTTTAGAGAAATTAAATATAGAAAAAATCAAAACATTATCAATAGGAAACTCGGGAAGGAAATGAGAAATGGTGGTTGAAATTATCATAAGAAAATTCAACGATGGAGTTACCGATGAAATTTTAGTTGGCAAATTTAGCGACAGTCACACAAATTTAGCAACAAACATTGTAATTTAATCGATAATTTACCGACAGACAAGCAACCTACCATCGCTAACTTTTTTATGGAATTGCAATGTTCGTCGCTTAATTTACCAATAGAATTAGAATGTTTTATCAATAAAGTTAGGGACAGGCATTGGTAATTTTATTGCTAAATTTACCGACGAAACAAAAATAATCCATCATTAAATTTAACGATGGATTCCAAATATCTGTTTCTAAATTTTACTTATGGTCGCTTCTCTGATGATTCCTTCCGTCGGTAATTTTTGTCATCAAATTAATTTCCCGACATAAATTCTTTATTTTTTGTTAGTAATTTCAATCGATAAAACCAATATTTCTTATAGTGAAAGTTCCTATCCAAGAAGTTGGAAAGGTAACTCTCAAACTCACTTCTGGAAAAGTTTTAGCAACAAAATTACTTAACAAAGCTAGTGTTAAACTTACTTTTGATTCTGATAAGCTAGATCTTACTAAGAATTATAACTTTGTTGGTAAAGGGTTTTGTAATAGGGGCTTAATTGTACTTGATGTTGAAATGAATGTGTAACATCCCTTTACTCATATTAGGGCTAGAATAGTAAATTATGAGGCATTTATGAGAACTTAAGAAAAATGTACATCATGCATAAGTTAAGTGTGACGTGCACATTTTTGTGCATTCATATGATTGTACATGCATTCATTGACATTTTTTAGTATAATTGAACAGAGTTGTGATTTTTGGGAAAATTGTGAATTTGAAATTTAACTATATTGGAAATTTTGTTGATTAGTGGAATTATATATTTGTGAATTTCAGTGAATTTAGGATTTATTTCAAAATTTATAAAGTATTATGGAAAATAGGAGAAAGAAATCAAAAGAAGATTTGGAGATAGTTGGATTGTAAAGATAGAATTAATGGAGTTAGTTTCAAAAGAAACTTAGTTAAAGTTAGACCTTAGTAAAGTTGCCTTTATTATTTGTCAGAAGTAAGTTTGAGTTATCCAAGAGTTAAAAAGGGTTTTGTTCTTTTCCTAATTTTTTTTCCTTGTTATCATCTTCTCCGAACTTCTTCCCATACACAAGATTTCCATCAAAACCCCTTCTGAGAGTTAACTTTGCTTCTTCTTTTTTTATATCCCTCACCACTTCCTCTACTGTTAAGTCTTTCTTCTGCCTTAAGAAAAACCAGAAGTTGGTTAGTGTTCACAGTGGTTTACGTAAGGCTTGAAGATAGTTGAAGCTTTTGGAGTCTTCAACAAGTAAGTAGTGAATAAAATTGTTAGAGTTGTGGATTTTTG
>JANIJH010001108.1:0-13108 GCA_024520975.1 Erythroxylum areolatum | reverse complement strand
AGATATGAATGTAATTTGGATATGGATGAATGTGATTGAATGTGATATGGGTTCCGGACAGGAGGTCCGATGATACTAATGTTTGAGAATTATTGAAGTGCTTTGGTTATGTATGAGTTTGATTTGCGTTTGAATTCCGGACAGGAGGTTCGATGAATTGTGTTGCTGGAATTGAAATATAGAATTGCTCTTTGTTTATGGCTTGAATGGTTTATAGCATGTGTGAGTTTTGATGGTAAAGGAAAAATAAGACTTTTAAAAGATGAATTATGTGATATGATTGTATAAGAAGAATTTTTTTTATAAATTGAGATTTGATTGAGTTTATGGAATTTATAAATTCCAAACGGGAAATTGGAATGGTTTTGAATAAAGATGAATAAAAGGAAAAAAAATTACACCGATTCGGATTGGTTTAGACTGATTGTCTTTAGGGTTTCCAACGCGATGTTTTTCTAAAATATCCGTTACCGGATGTCGGAGTTACGTTTTTGTTCTTAAGCGATTTGTTTTCGTTGAATCCGTTCCTTCAATTCCGTTATTTGATTTTGTTTCCGCTTTATGACTTCTGATCTGATTTGTGTTTCGCCTTTATTTTGGCCCAATTTCGCTTTGTTATTCGGTCTTTCGTTTTTCGCTGCTTTGTTTTTCGATTTGTGATTCCGTTTTCCGGTTGGGCTCCGGTTTCAAAATTGGGTCCCAACATATCACTTGGCAATTTTCCTAGCCCAAATGTACATCTTAATCCCTCAATTTTTTGGTTATACCAATTAATTCTAAATTTACTACTTGTGATCAATCAAAATAAAATGCATGTCATAAATATTTCACAATTCACATTATGAACATTTTAAACTTTTCATACCCCGGAATGAATCAATTAAGTGAATTTGCTATCTTTATAATGTGTACAAAATCATAATTTATGTGTGTGTATGTTAATGATATGCAATTCATTAATTTTAATAACAAGCTAAAGTTCTAACCCTCAATATGAAAACGGGATATTACAATTCTCCACTGTTTAAGAAATTTCGTCCTCGAAATTCTTACCTAATTAACTAAAGAGGTTGGGGTACTAATTCTTTGTATTCTCTTCAATTTCCCAAGTGGTTTCCTCTCTTGAATAATTCTTCCAAAGGACTTTAACTAATGGAATCATTCAGTTTCTCAACTGTTTGGTCTGATAACTAACAATTTAGATTGATTCTTCTACATAACTTAGATTAGTTGCAATTTCAACTTCCTATACAGGTAGGATATGGGTTGAATCTAATTGGCATCTTCTAAGCATACTCACTTGGAACATATTGTGAATTTGAGCCATTTCTGCTGGTAATGGTAATCTGTAAGCCAATGGTCTAATTCTCTCAGTAATCTCATATAGACCAATGTATCTAAGGCTTAACTTACCCTTTTTACCAAACCTCAACACTCCTTGCCAAGGTGAAACTCTCAAAAATATTTTATCACCTACTTTGTATTCCATATCCCTCTGATGTTGATTGACATAACTCTTTTGTCTATCTTAAGCCGCCTTAATTTAGCTAAGAATCAATTTCACTTTATCCACAGTATCCTGAATCAAATCCGGACTTTCAACGATCCTTAAAACTTCTTCATCCTAATACAATGGTGATCGACATTTCCTGGCATATAAGGTTTTATAAGATGCCATACCGATACTACTATGATAGTGATTATTATATGCAAATTCAATAAGTGCTACATATTGATCCCATGCTCCTTGAAACTCCAAAAACAAAGCTCTAAGTATAACCTCAACAATCTTAATAATACTCTCACTCAGTCTATCTGTCTGAGGATGAAACGATGTACTGAAATTCAACTTCATAACCCTGGCTGACTATAAACTACCCCAGAATTTATAAGTGAATCTAGGATCCCGATCAGACACAATAGATACTTGGACACCATGCAATCTTACAATCTCATTCACATACCTTTAGGCCAATTGATATAGGGAATTATTCTCCCTCAATGGTAAAAAAACATCTATCAATAATGAGCATCATGTTTCCTCGGAGTTTTAAGCAATCCCATAATAAAATCCATAGTAATTCTCTCCCATTTCCACTTCAGAATTGGCAATGATTGTAACATCCTAATCGAAGCTTGATGCTCAGCCTTAATCTGCTGAGAAGTCAAACATTTAGCTATATATTCTGCCACTTACTTCTTCATCCCTGGCCACTAAAAATGTTGTTTTATCATACTGTACATCCTGGTAGTACCAGGATGTATAGCATAAGTTGCCATGTGTGCTTCTTCCATAATCTCTTTTCTCAAATCATCAACATTTGGTACACACAATCTCTACTTCAACCACAGTGTCTCATCTCTCAACTTAAACTCAGAACTCGAATCTTGTTTCAACTTCTCAATAAGCTTCATTAATTATAGATCTTTACTCTGATCAAACAAATCATCTATCCTCAGCAAAGGATACTTATTCTTCACTATCACCCGATTCAACTGCCTGTAATCAATACATAGCCTCAATGTACCATCCTTCTTCTTCACAAACAACACTAGGTCTAATGAAACCCTTATCCAATAGCTCTTGCAACTGGGCCTTGAGCTCTTCAATTCGACAGGTGTCATCCTATATGGAGGAACTGATATAGGAGTGGTACCTGGAATGAGTTCAATCGTGAACTCAGTCTCTCTTTCTAGGGGTAACCCTGATAACTCACTGGGAAACACGTCTAAAAATCCCTAACAGCAAGAATATCCTGAAGTGTCTGCTTAGTACAGGTGTCAGTCACGTAGGCTAAAAATACCTCACATCCATTTTAGATCAACTTCAAGGCATTCATCGAAGAAATTACCCTGGCTGGCACTGCTTGACTAATACCTCAAAACACTGCTCTCCGCTAACTAGGGGATTTAATGATCACCTCCTTAGAATAGTAGTTCATCAAGACCCTATGAGTAGTGGCCAATCCATACTTAGAATAAAATCTATCTCCTTTAACTATAGTACTATCAGGTCAACCTCTGACTCCACCTGATCGATTCATATAATACACTTCTTACATATCTCCCCAATCACTGTAATACTACCAACCAGAGTACTCATTACTAAACCACATTTCAATATCTCTCTGTTACAATATAGTTTAGATGCCATATGCGATGTGATGAATAAATGTGTAGACCTTAGGTCTAACAATGTAAATGCCTCAAATTGAAAGACATGTAACACCAACAATGACATCTGGGGAGTCCTGAGCTTCCTATCTAGTAATAGTGAAAATTCTAGGCTGGGACAATGGTTGATTACTCGGTACTTCTGTCCTAACACTAGGACCTGCAGAACTAGTTCTGCCTCTACCTCTACCTCTCTGTCTCGTTTCACTGGCTCTACTTTATTGGACAGTCGTCTCAGTCACTGAGCCCTTTCTCACTCCAGACTGGGCTCTAGAAATTATAGGACAGTCTTTAAGATAATCCTCATGAGAGCCACAACTTGAACAAGCTCTCGTTAACCTCCAACATTCCCCAACATGTTTCTTTCCACAGTGCTCACAACTGGGCATTTTTTATGGTTGCTTGCTATATGTCTGCCCTCTAGACAACTGACCTCTACTAGAATAGCCAAAGCCACCTCTCGACCTAAACCCTAACTGTCTCGATCTTTGTTGTGATTGTGGAAATCTGTTATGGCGTTTACTAAATTTGCTACTAGATTCAGCTTGAAATTCTCCATATCTCTTCATTATGGGCTCCTGTCTATACTCTGCTTGTCCATCCTTTAGCAACTGCTCAATTCTGATTGAAGCAACTCTCAGTTCAACAAAACTACCCAGATTGGTAATGGATAACCTCGTTCTGATTTCCATATTCAACCCATCCTCGAAACGTCTATACTTGTCTTCCTCTGTTGGGATCAAAGCTGTAGCATACCCCATCAACGCATTAAACAACACTTCATATTTAGCTACAGTGGAGTTCCCTTATTTCAGATCAAGGAAATCCTTCATTTTCTGGTCCAAGTAGATTTTTGGCATATAGTTCTGTTAAAAACTTTCAAAAAGTCTTCCCACTTCAGTCTACACAGTCAGGCAGAACTGCCAGAAGCAGTGTTTCACCACTGATATGCTGGACCTTGCAGCAGCGAGACTACATAATCAAATCTTCATCAAACTCACAATATATCTTATCAAACACCCGTTTAGTTCTCTCTAACCTACCTTCTGCCTCTGCAGGGTTTGTACTTCTGTAGAAGTCTACAGCCCCCCTGCTTTTGAAGTTTATCATACCTCCTCTTCCTTCTCTCAAAAATTCTAGAAGGCATTTGTTCTGACTGAGGTACTGGAGACTCTCTATTAGCTTCTATGGACTCAAGGTCAGCTGACTCTATGACTTGATCTCTTATGGCGGATGACCTATATCAAGCAATACTCGTGATCACCTTACGAATCTCTCACCATATATCATGTCTAATTAGTCTTATATGGTGAGAGATTCGTATAATGATCGTAAGTATTCTTTGATATAGGTCATCTGCCATAAGAGATCAAGTCGCAGAGTCAGTTGACCTTGAGCCCATAGGAGCCAATAGAGAGTTTCCAGTACCTTAGTTAGAACAGACACCTCCGAGAATTTCAGAGAGAAGGGAGAGGAGGTAAGATAAGCTCCTAAAGCAAAGGGTTGTAGACTTCTATAGAAGTAAAGACCCTACAAAGGTAGAAGGTTACTTAGAGAGAACTGAACGGGTATTCGATTAGATAGACTACGAGTTCGGTGAAAGATTTGATTATGCAGTCCCATTACTACAAGATCCAGCATGTTAGTGGTGGAAGACTATTCCTGGAAGTTCCGCTCGACCTTGTAGACTAAAGTAGGAAGACTTCCTGAAAGTTTTCAAGGAGAACTATATGTCAAAAATCTGTTTAGACCTGAAAACGAAGGAGTTCCTCAATCTAAAATAGGGGAACTCTATAGTAGCTGAGTATGAAGTGTGGTTCAATGAGTTAATGGGGTATGTTACAGCCTTGATCTCGACGGAGGAAGACAAGTGTAGACGGTTTGAGGATAGGCTGAATATGAAAATCAAAACGAGGCTAGCTATTACTAATCTGAGTAGTTTTGTTGAATTGAGAGCTGCTTCGATTAGAATTGAGTAGCTGCTAAAGGATGGACAAGCAGAGTATAGACAGGAGCCCCGAATAAAGAGATATGGAGAATTTCAGGTTGAATCTAGTAGAAGATTTAGTAAACGCTTGAGCAGTCCGCCACGATCACAATAGAGATCGAGATATTCATGGTTTAGGTCGAGATGTGGCTTTGGCTATTCTGGCAGATTTCAGTTGTCTAGAGGACAAACATATCGCAGGCAACCATTACAAATGCCTAGTTATGAGCACTATGGAAAGAAACAAGGTTGGGAATGTTGGAGGTTAACAGGAGCTTGTTTATGTTATAGCGTTCATGAATATCAACTTAGAGGCTATCCTGCAATTTCTAAAGCCTAGTCTGGAGTGAGAGGGGGCTCAGTGAATGAGACGACTTTCTAGCAAAATAGAGCCAGTAGAACAGGAAAAAGTGGTAGAGGTAGAGGAAGAACTAGTTTCGCTGGTCCTAGTGTTAGGACTGAAGTGCGGACTAATTAGCCACAGTCCTAGCCTAAAATTTTCGCTATCACCAAACAAGAGACCCAAGACTACCTAGATGTCATTGTAGGTGTGTTATATGTCTTTAAATTTGAGGCATTTGCATTGTTAGACCCTGGCTTTACACATTCATTCATCACTTCGCATCTGACATCTAAACTGTATTGTAAGAGAGAGATATTGAAATGTCGTTGAGTACTCTAGTTGGTTGTACTATAGTAATTGGGGAGATATGTAGGGAGTGTATTATACGAATTGATCAGGCAGAGTTAGGGGCTGACCTGATAGTACTACAGTTGAAGGAGATAGATTTTATTCCAGGTATGGATTGGCCCACTATTCATAGGTTCGTGATTAATTACTATTCTAAGGAGGTGATCATTAAACCCCCTAGTTAGCTGAGAGCAGTGTTTTAAGGTATTAGTCAAGCAGTGCTAGCTAGGTTAATTTCTTCAATGAATGCCTTGAAGTTGATCCGAAGTGGATGTGAGGCTTATTTAGCCTACGTGATTGACACCCATATTGGGTAAATAGTTCAAAATATTCCTACTGTTAGGGATTTTCCAAACATGTTTCCTAGTGAGTTACCGGGGTTAACCCCAGAAAGAGAGATGGAGTTGACAATTGACCTTATTCTAGGTACCACTCTTATATCAATTACTCCATATAGGATGTCACCTGTCAAATTGAAGGAGCTCAAGGCCCAGTTGCAAGAGTTGTTGGATAAGGGTTTCATCAAGTCTAGTGCTGTTTGTGAAGAAGAATGATAAGACATTGAGGCTATGTATTGATTACAGTGAAGAATAAGTATACTTTACCGAGGATAGATATTTTTTTTGATCAGCTATAAGGAGCTCGGGTGTTTACTAAACTAAACTTGAGATCGGGGGATTATCAATTGAAGATAGAAGAAGTTTATGTACCAAAGAGTGCATTCAAGACCAGATATGGGCACTTTGAGTTTTTAGTGATGCCTTTTGAGTTAACAAATGTTCCGACAGCTTTTATGACATTAATCAACAAGGTATTTCAATCTTATTTAGATCATTTTGTAATTTTATTCATTGATTATATTTTGGTGTACTCGAAGAACACTGAGGAACATTCTGAGCATTTAAGGCTAGTGTTATAGATAATAAGGGAGAAGCAATTGTATTCCAAATTCAATAAGTGGGAATTCTGGCTGGATCAAGTAGTGTTCTTGGGTCATGTAGTGTCTAGACAATGCATAAAGGTGGACCCAAAGAAAGTTGAGGAAGTGATGAAGTGGGAAGCCCTGAGGAATGTAGCTAAGATTCAAAAATTTTTTGGGTTAGCAGGATATTATAGGAAATTTGTCGAGGAGTTTTCACTAATCTCAGCCCTTTTGACAAAACTTCTGAAGAAGGATGTACCTTTCAGATGGATTGACGAATGCCAAAGGAGTGTTGAGGAGTTACAATATCGATTGACTATAACACCGGTGTTAGTTATTCCATCTGGATCTGGAGGATATGTAGTATATAGTGATGCTTCACACCAGGGGCTAGGATGTGTTTTGATGTAGTATGGCCGAGTTATTGAATATGTATTGAGAAAATTGAGGTCTCATAAGTTTAATTATCCGATTCATGATTTAGAATTGACTACAATGATATTTGCTTTTAAGATTTGGAGACACTATCTTTATGGTGAGACGTTTCAAATATTCACAGATCATAAGAGTTTGAAATATTTGTTGAGTCAGAAAGAATTGAATATGAGACAGGAGATGGATTAACCTGCTGAATGATTATGATTTTACAATTGGATATCATCCTACTAAAGCTAGTGTGGTAGCAGATGCATTAAGTAGAAAGTTCAATAGCAATGCCGCACAGATGCAGGCCTCAAGGTTACCAAACCTAGTACAATTGAGGGTATTGAATGTTGAATTGAATTTAGGGCAGAATGAAACATTAGTAGCTACACTGAAGCTTAGGCTAATATTACATGGGAGAATAAAAAAGCTCAAAGTAAAGATCCAGAATTAATGAAGCATATTAAGAAGTTGAAATAGGATTCGAGTTTTGAGTTTGAGTTGAGAGATGAGACACTATAGTTAAAGCAGAGATTGTGTACCAGATGTTGATGATTTGAGAAAAGCGATTCTAGAAGAAGAACACATGGCAACTTATGTTATGCATCCTGGTACCACCAAGATGTACAGTACGCTAAAACAATATTTCTGGTGGCCAGGGATGAAGAAGTAAGTGGAGGAATATGTTGCTAAATGTTTGACTTGTCAGCAAATTAAGCTTGAGCATCAAGCTCTGGTTGGGAAGTTACGATCGTTGCCAATTTCGGAGTGGAAATGGGAGAGAATTACTATAGATTTTATTATGGGATTGGCTAAGACTCTGAGGCAATATAATGCTATTTGGGTCATTGTTGATAGATTGACGAAATCGACCCATTTCTTACCTAGAGAGAATAATTCACTAGATCAATTGGCCTAGAGGTATGTGAATGAGATTCTAAGATTGCAGGGTGTCCTAGTATTTATTGTGTCTGATCGGGATCCTAGATTCACTTCTAGATTATAGGGTAGTTTACTGTCAGCCATAGCTATAAAGTTGAACTTCAATACAATATTTCATCCTCAGAAAATCGGACAGAGTGAGAAGACTATTAGGACTATTGAGGATATGCTCAAAGCTTGTGTTTTGGAATTCTAAGGAGCATGGGATCAATATGTAGCACTTATTGAATTTGCATATAATAATCACTATCAAAGAAATATCGGTATGGCACCCTATGAAGCCTTATATGGCAGAAAATGTCGGTCACCACTGTATTGAGATGAAGAAGGTTTAAGGATCGTTAAAGGTCCAGAATTGATTCAAGATATTGTGGATAAAGTGAAATTGATTCGTAGCTGAATTAAGGAGGCTTAAGATAGACAGAAGAGTTATGCCGATCAGCATCAGAGGGATATGGAATACCAAGTAGGTGATAAAGTATTTCTTAGAGGTTCACCTTGGTGAAGAGTGTTGAGGTTTGGTAAAAAAGGGTAAGTTAAGCCTTAGATACATTGGTCCATATGAGATTACTGAGAGAATTGGACCATTGGCTTACAAACTAGCATTACCAGCATAAATGGCTCAAATTCACAATGTGTTCTATGTGAGTATGCTTAGAAGATACCGATTAGATTCGACCCATATCCTACCTACACAGGAAGTTGAAGTTGGAACTAATTTGAGTTATATAAAAGAACCAATCCAAATTGTGGCTTATCAGACCAAACAGTTGAGAAACTAAGTGATTACATTAGTTAAAGTCCTTTGGAAGAATCATTCGAGAGAGGAAGCCACTTGGGAAACAGAAGAGAATATGAAGAATCAGTACCCCCACCTATTTAGTCAATGAGGCAAGAATTTTGAGGATGAAATTTCTAAAGGGGAGAATTGTAATAACCGTTTTCATATTGAGGATTAGGACTTTCGCTTGTTATTAGAATTAATGAATTGCATATCATTAACATACATACGCATAAATTATGATCTTGTACACATTATAAGGATAGAAAATGCATTCAATTGATTCGTTTTGGGGTATGAAAAGTTGAAAATGTTTATGATGTCAATTGTGACCACAAGTAGTAAATTTGGGCTAGGAAAAATGCCAAGTGATAAGATAAATTGATGCATGAAAAATTTGGTTATTTAGTCTATAATTAAGTAACATTTGGCATTATTCATTGTGTGATAAATAGGCTGGTAAATTGATGACAAATGGCATAGTTGATTAATGGTCAAGTGGCAGTTGTAATACATGACATATGACCTAGCTTTAATGGTGACATATGGTAGCATATATACTTGATACATGTTGAATATGCCTTTAGACATGTGGCCATTCCATTAGATGACACCTAACACCTTAGGAGTAACATTCAGTAGTAGCACACTTGGTTTAGCTCATTTCTTATTCTTCGTTCTCTCACTCACACCACCAAAACTCTTTTCCTTCGCCTCCCTAAACTTGCTTATTGTTATGCCTAATTGTTGCACAAATAATCCATGTTTTAGCCTCACAAAGTTAATTAAAAGATCAGCTTGAACTTGCCTTACTAAACCTAGCTGAAATCCATCTAAGTTTTACCTTGACTGTGTGATGTTTTTGCTTACTTGGAGTACTGGATTGGCTTGATCTTTTGAGCTAGAATTGGATATAAACATATTAGTAATTGATGATGATGAATTAGGACGAATTACATATCATGTTAATGATTGATTGTGTTGGAAATTTCTGTATGAATTAAGGTACTTTTTTTTTCTATTTTTGCATGTATGAAATTAGTAAGTTAAGGATTGTTATATGGATGATTTAATTTGGTATTTGAGGTATAATTGATGAAGACTTCATGGTAAAGATAGGTGTTATAGAAGTGTTCTTGTTTCAATTTCATCTTCCTCTATGGATCTATTTTACATATCTTTAGAGCATGAATTTGAAGAAACTCAAAAAATAAAAGTTGTAGATATAGGTCTTAACTTGACCCTTGCAAAGTGGGTCGATAAAATAGTGACTAAAGCTTGAGTTATTCTTGTTTCCCTAATACTGCCTATGATAGACCCCTGTGCAGGAACCTTATATTATTTCCTAATTTTTTAGGACTTTAGAGCTCTAATTACTCCAATTATAAAACATGAAAAATGATTATTAATGTCTTATTAATTCTTCTGTGAAACAATTCGGCTAGAAGATATCTTGATAAGTTTATGTAATTAAATGAAGTCATAATATAAAGAATGGACTGTTTTGAGGTAGTTGAGTTCAAATATGAAAATTATGATTTGTTTAGGGAATAACTGAGTTCTTTTATTGCTAGCATGACCTTCAGAACATGAGAAATGTGTATAAGGTATGGACGAATGAGTTTTGAAGAACTTGGGGTAATTATGAATGAGAATTGGGTAAATGTATGGATATATATTGCTAGAAAAAGTTTGGTGTAAATATAAATCTAGCTTGCTGAAATTCCAGATTTAAAACAACAATTGTATGTATGTTATAAGAGGCCTTTGATCATGAAAAATGTTCAAGGATAAGTGTAAATTATGAATTGATAATGATATAAAGATGTTCTCATGAATGTAATGTGATTCAAAGTATGTAAGTGATGAATTAGGGATGGTTGAATGAAAACTAGGAAATTGTGTATAATCCTAGGAAAAAGAGTGATAAATGTTTAAGTGATGAATTGAAAGTGATCAAGTGTATTAAGGTATAAATCTAATTGCAAACTACATGATGCATAAACTATGATGAATGTATAAGTATGATTTGTGAATAAGATTTCATACCCAGAATAATTAGTTGAGCATGCATTAAACATGACATATATACATATGTAACTTTGAGCATTCATTTGATTGATTAATTAGTAATGTATAAATGTGTGTATTGTTTGATTTAAAGACACACATCAACCGACACCATCTAGACATTGCCAGCACGTTGAGGTAATAGCTAACTGGAGTGTACTGTAAGTTAACCTTGTTGTGTAAACTTAAATATTTATGCTTCTATTTAAATTATATGTATAGTGGGTAACCTAGATGTAAGATTTTGATTTGGTAATGTGTTCTATTTAAATCGCGTAGATTAAAATTAATTCCTCTATATTGAATTGATATTGATATAATTGTGATATTATTGATTCCGAACAATTGATTGTCCGAGAATTTTGATATTTGGGACTGCATTGGGAGTGTTTGTGACTTGAATTCGAATAAGGAAATTGAATGCTCAACTATTTGTTGAATGCCAGATTTAGATTTGATGAATTGTAAAAATTGAATGTGCTCATTGACTGAAAGTGACTGATAATATATTATGTGAACTGTTATAATCCATTACATGATGCATGTTCACATAAAGGAGTTGTCACCAGAGTAGTAAATGTGAAAAGAGCTTTAAGTTCAGTTTTGCACATCAGAGCCTCAGGCTCAATGTTTGATGAGCCCGGTATCCACAACAAATATGGAACAATACTAAAAAGAGCCCGATATCTATAACAAATACAGGACAATGAAATGAGCATTCGGTTACAACAAAGTTAACATGGAATGAGTCTCATTTGCATTTACATTTGTATTTTTAAATGTGTTTATGATATTGATTGCAAATGAATGTTGAACTATGTTATATTGATATTGAGAAATGCTTATGACTTTGATGGTGATATGAAGAATTGTGATAAATGAGTGTATGTTCTGAAATGATTATATGATACTCCTGCATTCATAATGTACTTTTGGAATGACTTAAAAAGTGATTGTATTTTTAAATGTTTCTTGTATTATGATGCAAATTGTAGAATATGAGTTATATCTCTGAATGAAGTGTTACTTTGATTGAGCTGAATGTTATTCATTGATATATATGTGTTCTGTTTTGAGTGAACACATCGATGATGGTTCTCTCACTGAGTTTGCAAAACTCATCAAAATTGCAACGTTAATTTTCAAGTACTAAGAGGAGACCTTGCTAGTAGAACAAACTAACTGAAGTTTAGTATTATTCATTTATATATATATATATATATTTTTATTGCTTTTATTTTTTAAGTTAAATAATCATCAATACAATTGTTTCCTTCCTATTTTCTAAGCTTCTCAATTAATTTCTAGTTCTTTTACTTATGATCAAAGTAGGTTAGAAACTATAAAAACTATTCAAACTAAACCAAAGCATTAAATACATATATACATATACCTATACTCCTACCAACCATTGATATTACGTTACGTATATAGTATACAAATATAATTTGTCAAATTAATAATCAAATATTTCAAAAGTTCATCAAATGCAAATATTGAATAATCTCATTAAACTTCGTATTTTTACTGATATTATATATAAACCCACTATTTTGAGTTTTCTAAGAATACAGAACTATTGTTCAATTTGTTTAACTTAATACTGCTATGGACTATTTATTTTAAAGACAAATTAATGTGTACGATATTTTTGAAAATTTAACATCTTTTTGAACCTAATTCTTTTAAAATGTAATTGTCAAAATCTATAGATTTTTTGTTATAATAAAAAGCGAAAAATCTATTAAAAACGTACATGTTAAAGACTTAAAATCTATCTTAAATGTTTTTCTCTACCTTCTTAATAAACTTTTTACCTTTCCACCCCTTCCTTCTGTTATTTTCTTTCCTTTTTTAGGAAGTTCTCATATGATAGGTCTTATTCTCTATCAAACTAGTTTAACCCAATGGAAGAGACCCTAAGGAAGGGTCAAGAATCATCCTAAGATACTCCACAAAAGTCACCAGTGATAGCTTATGTATCTCAATGCTCTCCTTAAGATTAGACAAAAGGGAAAAGATCAATAGTGGAGGAGTTTCCTGTTGGACCAATGGTGGTTGACAAATTAAATCCCACTTATGTTTTGATAATAATAAAATGTATAGAATTGTTTAAGA
>JANIJH010000950.1:0-13124 GCA_024520975.1 Erythroxylum areolatum | reverse complement strand
GAAGAGGAAGTTTTGGCCATCATCAAAATTCACCCTTCTTTTTGGTCTTTCAACTCAAACCAAGGTGTTCTAAGCTAATTTGGGGTCAAGGAACTCAAATCTATTATTATATTTGAGAAATTCTCAAAAGATTTGAAGATATCACCAAAGGAAGGTTTAGGTAAATTTTATCTCATCTCCCTCTACATTATGATTTTGAGTTTGGTGTTAAGATATGTTGTTCTCCATTCTTGAATATGCATGAAACATGGTTTAGATGAATGAAATGTGTCATGGAGAGGGTTCTTTAAGTCAAAATCGAAATTATCCCCTTTAGGTGAAAGTTTGTGAAATTTTGAATATCTTTTGAAATTGATGATTTAAATGAACTCTACAATGTTAATTATGTATGTCTAAGGTGAATTGATGATGGAAAATGAGGAATAAGTACATTAGAAGGAGGCTTTCAAGTTTAGGCCTTTAGGTGTTTGATAAAATGCCTAAGTGAACTTGGCTTAGGATCTAAAGGCTTTATAATGGTATACATTGGAAAACACTTCCATATTTACTTAGAGTAACTTGAAATGTTGCCTAGATTGATGACTAATGGCCTAATATGCTTGGATAAAGATGTGCTTAATTATGTTATGAAATGAGTAAGTTTGGACTAAAGGCATTAAATGCCTTAGAAAATGCAAAAGAGAAGCTAATTTGATGGTGTATAAGTATGAAATTTATGTTTAAGTAGTAATTTCATTGTATGTCTTTTTATGTATAAAGGCTTGGAAGTCGTGAATTAGGGAGTTCGTACCGAGGATTGTTGAAGATAAGAGAAAGTATATCTTCTTTGAGGTGAGTTGGGGAAGCCATATTTCTCAAATAGGATCAGAACATCCTAAGACAAGCATGATGACTTGTATGTGAATTTTGAACCTAGGCAACATAAGGTAGAAATTGAATTTCAAATGGATGCTAATATGCTTATGTATTTAATAAATGGCATTGTTTTGAACAACTATGCATTTGGATTTCAAAAGATGGCTTTTATTTTATGAGAAAATGTTTTGGAATTTACATATGCATAACTGAGTCATAGATGCTGAATGTTTTTGTTCTCTTTTGGCTTAGAACCATGGTAGGGTTTAATTTTATTGGTTGGACCGATAAATAAAGGCATGGTGTCTTACTTGATTTTATACTTAATAATTAGACATGATTTGTTTTGTGATTGGTGAAAAAACAATTGGTCAATCGTGTGCTAAGCACAACTGATTAAGCGACTATCGTACCCTTGACACTGGTACATAAAAGTCGAGTCGCCTTATCGACACCTTTCTATAGGACTTGCAAGTAATTCCACACCTAGAGTCTAGACACCGATTAAAGGGGCAGTTGACAGCCTGAGTACGAAGGTACTACCATACAGGCAAAGGGAGATAAAGCAACTGCAAGTTTTCTTCTTGAAAAATACTATAAAATGATAAAATCATTAAAACTCACTATGGGGAAATTAGAAAACGTCCAGGTATAACTATGCATGCATTTAAATGCTTGAGGAAAATTTATCAGCATCTTCAAGTAAATTTTAACAAATGTCTTCACTAAAATGAACATGCATGTTGGCGAATTCAGTGGATATTGTTCCTATATTTCCCATAGCAGAGGAATTAGCAGGGTAAATTTACTTCTCATTATCCAATGGATCTCTATATTGTTTGTTTATACAAGATTAACTCTCTTAGCTATGCTATGTGAAATGGACAAAGATTTGGTTTCTATTGTCAAATTTTCTTCGACTTGTAATGAACATCTAGTTTGTTATGATTTTGTCTATATAAAGTGAATAGAGAAGTGAGGAAGAGAAAGAAAAAGAGCGAGAAAGAGAGAGATATTTTTAGAATCAAATGATAATATATGGAGAAAGAGTTTTTAATTGATTGCTTATTTTACACGGCATTCTAACTGTCAGCGTAATGTTAAATACACATTATAGAAGAGCTGTAATGTTACGCAATTCTTGTGTTAATTAATGCTATCATTATATTAGCTGCTTAACTATTTCCCGCGTTGCTTGTTGAATTGTGTTTCTCCTAGATTCTATCTTGTATTGTTGATCTCTTATTCTTGTTCTGTTTGCTCAAATAATAATTTCTTTTTAATTCATGTATTTGTTGATTGTTTTTATACATCGGTTATGTTTTTAGTTTTCATTAATTTATTTTAATTTATATCAATTTTGCAGTTATTATATTCTTTACTAAATTATTATAACAATTTTTACTTTATACATTTCAAAATTTTCCCTTCAAATTCTAACTTTAATAATATTTCCTAAAACATTTTAACCATTTATAACAAAACATATATAAACATGCTCTTCAATTCTCAAAATTAATTGGCATTATACATTTCCAAATTTCCTTAGTTTAAAAATAGAAGTTGAAAAACCCAAGATACGTTAAAGTCGTCGTTCTCAAATTCTCTTCAAGGTATCCAAGGTATTACTTGGGCCTTTAGTGGTATGATCTCTGCTCTTGTCTATTGGCACTGCTGGTATATCTGGTACGTATTCAAAAATCCTTCCATTTTTAATTTTTGATGTTTTATGTGGATCTTGTTTTAGCTTCGTAAGTTCCTTTTTTTTATGTATGTTTTATGGTCTTCTTCATTAATTTCGTTTTCTTAATGAAACATGTGTTTTTCACTCTTCTCCTCCACTAACTCTATGTGGGTTTTAGATTCTAAATCGTGAAGGCTCTGTTTGGGAATGGGTTTCTATGATTTGTCTATTGACTATTGTATTAGTATGGCTTCTTTCATCATTAGTAAGAAGTGTCTGGAAGCCCATGTTTTTATTACTTCCATACGTTTTGATTTTACCTGTCGATCCCCTCTTCCTAAAACTTGGTGCTTTCTGTTGCTTTCTTTCGAGTCTTAGTTGATTCTTGGATATATTATCAACTTTTCTCTTCTGGGTGTGTGATTCTTTTGTGTATTGACTTGTATTTGATGATTTATTTGATAAGAAAAATGAAATATTTATGTAGACCAACCCAAATTCTTAATTTTTCTTACGATAAAGACCTTTTACTTGCAGTAATTACCTTGTGAATGTTAAATCTTAGTGCTTTCACTAATATACAATTTTCAGCCTTACTTTGGATGTTGTAGTTCATAAAAATGTATAAAAATTTGATCTGAGATCTATTTCTTATATGAACCTGTTACTGCTATATTCTTTCTTTACTATTAATATAGGCCCTTATTGCCTTCTTTGGATCAATTTGTCTTGTACAAGCTTAAAGTAATTATCCTGAAGGGGCTTACTTAGACCAGGACTTATTCTTCATGTTTTTATGAATATGCTTCTCCACTATTTAATTAGAATTCCTTTTAATTATTAGTATTAGTATTAGTATTATAATAATAATTATAAATATTTATTTATCACTATTATTTGTATTTCTATCACTATTATTATTTATTTATTCTTTTTGAATATTGGCTATTACTTATCTCATATTTTATTTACTTTTTTATTTTTTATCATTATTACTATCATTATATTTTTCTTTTTTTCTTGCTTCAGCTTCTAAAGGTCATTTGGAAACAGAGCCTCTACTAATTAGGTAAGGCTGTGTATTATTAGACCTTTCCAGACTTTGCGTGTTAGTGGGATTTATACTGAATATTGTTGTTGTTGTTATTATTATCTCTCTCTCCGCAACTTACGAACTTATTTTATAACCTCTATTGGTGATAACACTTTTGACCTTCTGAGCTTTGAACCTAGTTGTTTACTGGTTCACCAAAGTATCTTTAATCTTGATTATTGTACATCAAATATTAAATATTGGTTGCTTATTAGTGAGTTTCTATGCTTGTCTAAATTGGATATAAGTTCTTATAGTATTGTTTAATCCTTTCTCTCTTTCTGATGTAGATTCTTGAGATTTTTCTAATTTGTTGCTTCTAGTTGATGACCTCACGTTTCTAGGGACAGGTTTGTGAACTTTGATTAATCAAACTTTCTAAAGCTTTTACCTTATATGGGAAGAAAATGCTGAGGGTAGTACTCTTTGATGTTGAGGTTGTGTTCCTTCTTACGTTGTATTTTCTTGACTTGCTTTAGGATGGTAGTGACTCTGAGGAGGAAGAGAGTGATTATGAAGATCAGATTGAAAATGGGGGAGTTAGTGAGCCAACAACCTAAGCCCAGAATAGATACCTTAGAGGTACTGCAAGTGATAGTGATGACTCTGATGACCAAAAACGTGTTGTTAGGTCTACCAAAGACAAACTTTTTGAGGAGATGTCCACATGTTGGACCCCGGTTTCAAAGCCTAACTATCCGGAGTCACACTAGCATTAGTGGGTTCCCTTATATAGTTATTTCATTAACCCTCATTAGCCATCATCAGTTAATCTCCATTCTCATAACGTCCCAATAATTTTCCTCACAATTTGTTCAATGGCGTGCCGACATAAATTAGTCACCATACTTGAACTCATTTCTCCTATGTGAGAACAGAATTTGGAAATCTTCAAACTCAGATTTCAATTTGACTTCTTCAAAAGAATTGTAGCTCTAAGTCTCTAGTTAAATTTGAAGGAAGAACTATCTCAATTGGAACTCTATAGAAGAAGTTATGTTTGAAAAGCCAAAGTATGTTCATACCTCAATTATGATCTCCCAACTGACTCCTCACTTTCTCTCAACAAAACTTTTTCAAATCCACTCTAAAAGATTCCAATTTTTATGGAGAGATAGATACATATGTTAGGAAGCTATTTCTTTAAGAATCACTTCATTCGGAGGTCGGATGAGGAAGCTATGGCCAAAAGAATCCAACATATGTATGTCCTTAATCATTTTGTACCTATCTTGGAGCAATTGCCATAACTTTTGCTACATATGTCGGATTGAGTTTGTTCTTTAACTATTTGAAAGAAGACTTCTAGATCTACATCTTTTATGAAGACTACAAATTGGGATGTTGCCATTTAAGAGGTCAAAAATAGAAATTTACTAAAGTTGTCCTGTGAATGTCTGTCCATTTAACGGACATTGTCAGGGTTGGGAGCCAAAATTGGCCCGAGAAGGCCCGTTAAACGGACATGGACGATGCTGGGGGTCATTTTTTACCCGAGAAGGTCCGTTTAATGGACCTAAAGTCCGTTAAATGGACATGGGGGTTTCCCAAACCCCTCCAATGCTTCCTACATCCATTCTAACATCATATTCACTCATAAACTCCCAAATCCAACTCTTCTAGTGCAAACTCACTTCATATCAATTCAAACCCCAAATTTATCTCATAAAACTCTCAATTCTCAACTCATTTGCTTCATTAAAACCACAATTAAACATCATTCTCCATATTATGTCCTATACACACATCCTATGCGGCATCACAACTTGTAATGATCATAACTTTCCACTCCGATATCCAAAAATTACAAACTTTATATCGTTGGAAAGCTAGAAAAATCATCTTCAACTTCCATGAAGACAACTTGGTCAAATTTATCCTAAATTATTCCAGAATTTCCCTTGAAGTCAGAACACAAATCTTACCCGTATGAAAAGCTTAAAAATGCAATATAAAGACTTTGGAAATCCATAAACAAACATAGTGCATATGTATTTCATTCGCATCAAAATAAAAGTGTTACAACGCTTTAGTAAGGATTTGAAGCCACTTACATCATATTCCAAAAATACAAACTTTACAAAAACTACAATTTTTCAAAATACAACTAAAGCATTGTTTTACAAAATCTATCTTCAAAAGAGCAAAATATGCAAATTGGAGTGATGCCTTGACGCTCGACTCGATCATTCAATATCTTGCTCATCGCCTATGGATGGGAAGGAGTAGGGGTGAGCTTAACACTTGTGAGTAACATTTTTATAATCAGTAGTAAGCAAAAAAATCATTGAAAACCTTCATGATCATAGCATTTTTTCACAAAAATCCATAAAACATATATTTCTCAACTTGTCAAGCCAATTCACAATTCACATATGTCAAACATTCATCAAACTTGTCAACACATGTAAAAACATAAGCACATTATATTGGTTTGGGTGGATTCGTACAGAACGTACTACATATTTCCCATATGGGTCCTGTGTAGCCGTAAACAGAATATACAACCGTAATCTCACAAAATAGTCTTGCATAACTGTGAACTTATGAGAGTCCGCGAAGGAACTTCATGTCACTAACGGGCAGACGGGAAAGGCCTTTTTTTTTAATCAAGTGCACTTGACTTAACTTAGGGGACCACCACAAACTCATATAACATGTAATTCATGACTTGAAAAATAATTGCCCCAAATGGCACATTTCTAAAACTTACTTGCCATGCACATGACATATTTCACATGCATTCCCATCAACATTCCTATACCAAGCATAAAGCCATTTCCCAAATCATTCAAAAGTGACAAATACAACTATTATATGCCATTTGAAAACATCTTCATATCAGCTCATAGTCATTCACAGAAATTCACATGCAAAATCACATGACATATTCTCAAGGCATTTTTAAAGGACAATAAATGCACATTGACAAGGTAGTTGGAAAATCATTAACTTTCATTTATTTTAAGAAACTTTAATAGCTTATTAACTCAACTATAAAAATGTCACCTACCTTGGTTTCCTTGCTTGAAACTTGCTGAAGGATGTCTCTCCTTTTGTTCCTCTTACCTCTCTTGATTTTCTTCAACATTGACAACAAAATCCCAAATCAATTAGAATTCAAATTGGAAAACCCAAGGAGCCAAATGCATGAAATTGACCCTAGAAAACTTATACCCATGCATTTCCTAAGTTCTTTGAACCGAAACCTCTCCAAAAATCCAAATATTAAAACACAAACTTACCTTGGATCTTCACCAAACAATGAATTTCTTGGCTCTAACGAAAGCTCTAACCTTCTTCTTCCTTTTTCTCTTCTTGAACAACCACAAATTCCTTTTTGAAAGCCAAGAAAAGTTGAAACCTAGCTTTTTTTTTTCTTTCTCCCCTTTCTTCTCCACCAAACTCTCTCCTTTCTCTCTTATTTTTTATGCTTTCTCTCTTCTTTTTTTCCTCACTAATGTTTTTGGCTTCTAAAATGCAAGCCAATAAATTCCTCTTCCGATTTTGCCCCTCCTTCAAAGCCTTAAAACCTTTCCACTTAAGTAATCTCCCCAAAATACCCCTTATGTAACTTATCACTTTAACTTTAATGCAATTCACCTATGTAACATAATCTCATTAACATTAACATACTAATTAATTCCAACATAAATTAATCTAGCAAGACCCCAAAATAATCCAATCATGCTTGATCAAATAAATAAATAAAAATTCAGGGGCCAACACCACAACTATTAATCAGATGAAAAATGCAATGAAGAGCAATGATTGGGTCAACTTGCAAGAGAGCTTTGAAAAAATCAACTAACAGCTTGAGAAAGTCATGCGGGTGACTAAATAAGACAAGGTTCCTACCTTTACATTAAAGCTCTAGTGATGTTAGAAGATTTTTGGAATCAAGCTTTGGCAAACAAGGAGGCAAAGAAAAAGATGAGCAGTAGCAATGCTAAAGCTTTGAACTCTATGAAACAGAAACTAAAAAAGAACAATAAGCAGTATGAGGATTTAATTAACAAGTATAGAGAAAATCCTAAGAGCAAGGAGGAACAGGAGGGTGAAGATGAGTTAGAAGGAAGAGTCTGATTTGGAGTTTGAGGAGGATCCTTCAAAGGTTGGCATGTCTAATGAAGATGAGGAAGACGAGGAGGATGGTCAAGATCATCAGGCTAATGCTGATGGGGGCTGGGAGAAGATGATGAGCAAGAAAGATAAGCTTATGGATAAGCAGTTTAAAGATCCCAGCAAAGTTACTTAGGATATTGTAAACAAAAAGCTCAAAGAAGTTGTTGTTGCTCGAGGTAGAAAAGGAACTGGGAGGTATGAGCAGGTTGAGCAGCTAACTTTCTTGACAAGGGTTACTAAGAGTCTTGCACAGAAGCTTGAAATTCTTTTCAGTTTCATTTCTGCTCAATTTGATGTCATACCAGGTCTGAGTGGGCACATGCCTATAAATGTTTGGAAGAAGTGTGTGCAGAATATGCTAGTAATTCTTAACATTCTGGTTCAATATCCTAATATTGTTGTCAAAGACATGGTGGAGCCTGATGAAAATGAGACCCAAAAGGGAGCGGACCATGATGGTACCATTCGCGTGTGGGGGAATTTGGTGGCTTTCCTTAAGAGAATCAACACTGAGTTCTTTAAAAGCTTACAATGCATTGATCCTCACACACGTGAGTATGGGTAAAGAAATGCAAAGGATAATGTAATGAACTTGTAAACTAGAAAAATGAATGAGAATCGGAACAAAAGTCTACTTTCTTTCATTGCATTCAGAAAATATATAGCAAGAGTGTTCAGATGCACCAAATTGAAATTAAAAAATATAATGATTGTTGAAGTGGACTGACATACTCATTTAGCAACTAATACAAGTAAAGCATACCTACTTCATTACAACTTAACTCAAACTTTACAACAATACTAAATTAAGTTACATTATAACGCTCCTCCTTAATGCAAGTGCTGTTGAAAACTCCAAAATTTTCCTTAAGATGTTCAAATCGATGTTTTTGTAAAGACTTGGTGAAGTTGCCTGCTTATTGTTTCTTCTAAAGAACAATGCAGTAGTTTTACTTGGTTCTCTTTCTCGGGCTTCTCAAATGGCATGATATTTGATCTTAATATGCTTAGTTTTCCCATAAAAGACTAGATTTTTCACCATAGCCACTGCAGACTTATTATCACAAAAGATTTCTGTTTCCTTCTCCAACTTGAAATTTAAATCAAGCAAAACTTTCCTTAACCACAAACATTAGTTTACAGCAGCAGAGGCAGCAGTATATTCAGCTTCAGCTGTAGATTAAGCAATTGTACCTTGCTTCTTCATGCTCCAACAAATCATAGCTAAACTAAGAGAAAAGCAATACCCTCAAGTGCTTTTCATGTCTGTTAATGATCCAACCCAATCACTATCAGTGAATCCAATCAAATTCACATAACCAGTCGATTTATAATGTAATCCATAATCAAGAGTACCATGCAAGTACCTCAAAACCCTTTTGATAGCCTTAAAATGAAGTTCAAAAGGTGAATTCATAAATCTAGATAGTAGACTTGTGATGAACATAATGTCAGGTCTAGTGATTGACAAATAAAGCAAGGAACCAATTGCACTTCTGTATAAAGTTGCATCAGCTGGTTTAGATCCATCATTAGTGATTAGTTTTGTTCCTTGAACTCCTGGAGTGCTTACTGATTTGCATTTTCCCAAGCAGAATTTGTTTATCAGTCCACGAGCATATTTGCCCTGAGAAATGAAAACGCCATGTCTGCCTTGCCTAACTTCCATTCCCAAAAAATAAGAAATCATTCCTAAGTCTTTCATCTCAAAGACTTGTTCCATTTTTGTTTTAAATTCTATTATAGCCTTCAGATTGTTTCTAGTTATCAGAAGATCATCAACATACACTAAAACCGCCAAAGTTTCATTTTCAGAATATTTAACATACAATGTAACTTCCTTGCAGCTTTTCTGAAAACCAAAGCCCAGAAGGTATTCATCAATTCTTGCATACCATGCCCTAGGAGCTTGTCTGAGTCCATACAAGGCCTTTTTCTAGCAAATAGACTTTATTAGGATTTGTTTCAAATCCTTCTATTTGCTCTATAAAGATTTCTTCTTCAAGTATGCCATTTAGGAAGGCAGACTTGACATCTAGCTGAAAAACTTGCCACTTGAGTTGTGCAACAATAGAGAGAAGCATTCTAATGGTATCAAACCTTGCCGCTAGAGCAAAGGTTTCATTGAAATCAATGCCTTGCTTTTGTACAAACCCCTTGACTACTAATCGTGCTTTAAACATGTTGATGGCCTCATCCGGATTGAGCTTCACTTTAAATATCCACTTCAGACCTATGACCTCCTTATCAACAGGTTTTGACGCTAATGTCCAAGTGTCATTTTTGTTGATCATTTGAAGCTCCTCCTCCATTGCAGCTCTCCAATTGCAGTGCAACATTACATCAAGTGTAAATATCATCTAGAGTTCTTGTCCCTCTAACAGCAGCTTCATCTTCAGAATCATCATCAACATTATTTTGCTATTCGTCTATAACTTCATCATATATAGCTTGAGAAGAGGATATAACAGACTATTTTCTTCCAATCCTACACATTTGCTTTATCAAATTTTACACTCCTGCTCACATAGACTCAACTTGTGAGAGGATTTAAAATTCTACACCTTTTGGATGGACGTACATCTGTAGCCAACAAGGATTCCAAGTTCAGAACATTGATCAAGTTTGTCCCTTTTTGCTTATGGTACATAAGAATAGCTTACATAACCAAAGATCCTTAGATGAGCAACAAATGGCTTAGTTCCAAACCATGCTTCAAATGGTGTCTTTCCTTCAACAACCTTGGTTGGAAGCCTATTTTGTAAGTAAACAGCAGTATTAACTGCTTCAGCTCACAGAGTTTTAAGTAGACTCTTCTCCAGTAGTAGACATCGAGCCATGTTCATGATGGTTCGATTTTTCCTTTCACAAACACCATTTTGCTATGGGAAATAGATGACTGTTAATTGATGAAGAATTCCAGCAGCTTGAAGACATTCCTTGAAGGCATTTGAAGTATATTCAGTGTCATTATCAGACCTCAAGGCCTTGATAGACAAACCACACTAATTTTCAGCTAATGCTATGAATTTTATAAAATATCCAAGCACTTCACTTTTCTGTTTCAAAAAATAAACCTAATAATATCTTGAGAAATCATCTACGAACAGAAGAAAGTACCTGCTGGAGTTGATTATGGCAACACTCATTGGGCCACATACATCCGAATGCACCAGCTGCAATTTATCAGTTGCTCTTAAAGCTTGATTCATAGGAAAAGGAGACCTGCTCAACTTTCCTAGTTGACAGGTTGCACACACACCAGATGTTGGGCACCGATTCTGGAATCCAACTCTTGCGAAATCATGAAGCGTGAGCATAATCCCATAGGGTTATTTTCAAAAACCCTTATTAGGCATCATCCCATAAGGGTGGCGTGCCCATAACAATCAAACATCAAAACAAACTTATTACTTTAATGTTGGATCCTATTTCTGAATGCGAATTCCAACTCTTGCAGAATTATTATGAGACTCTCATATCTTTACTTCATTATACTCTTTAATACATTACATACAACTAATTTTTATCATTCACATTTCAATACCCTCAAAATAAAGGGTTTTACAAAGCTATAATGGCCTTTTAAGCCACATTACAACGTAATCCGAAATCTCAAAATAAAAAAGTTACATGAACTACAAATTCTTAAAAAGTGACTAAAGTCCTGTGTTTTCCAAAACTAACTCAAAATACAACATAAGCAAATTGGGAGTGATGCCTTGACTCTCTTTCACTTCATCGCTTGCTCATCACCTGGAGGTGGGGATAGGAAGGGGGTGAGCTTGAAAGCTTGTGGGTAACAGTTTATAATAAAAAGATAAGCAAAAGCTTTTGAAACCATTTTACTTGCCATAGAAAACTTTCATCGAGTCCATAAAACACATGTTTTTCAAAATTCTTATCTTGTAAAGTAATCAAAAACCCAAACAACAAAATTTATGCATTTCTCAACTTATTCGCAAATTGTAAACACATAAGCACATTAGAATCGCAAATTCAAAACAGAACGTACTACAAATTTTAGTGTTACATTAGATAACAAGATGTAGACGATTACTAGGAACCACTACTCATTGTAATCTAGACTCTTTGGATTATCTTTGACCTTTTGTATTCTAGTTGTAATTATCTCTAATCAACGAAATCTTTAATTTTAAAAAAATATACTATCGGACTTGCATCATGGTGATAATCTTACAAAACAAAAAGCAATAGATACATCATCTAGTCAACACACATTTATGTTAATGTATAATCTGAAAACTTACCTAAACTTCTACATTTTCAAAAACATGCTTTAGGATTGGAATCATTAGACTTTTCATTTACTAAATCACCATCAATATGTCTAATCTTGAGAATTCATTATGACAAACAAATCTTTAATCGTTGATTCAAGGCTCTCAGATAAATAAGAATATGAAACTTCCTAATGATGGTCCAATAAACCCAGACAATCTTTCAAAAGGCAGGCCAACCCTTCACCATCTTTAGCATAACTAGCTGGTCTCAAGCCTCAACTCAGAAAGTAAAAGCACTAGACTTACAATTCAGCGATTCAAGGGCCTTTAATCCTTAATTTTAATATGCTTGACCATCTAATAGGAGATTGTGATTTCAACTGGTTGCAGTGGATCTTGTTCTAATATAAACATTTATATATGATATTGTAAAACTAACGACCAAGCACCAATGATAAGGACCTCTTAAATCTTCACAACTTGATTAAATACCAATCGGAGTAAAAATCTTCGCAGATATATTTGACAAACTGAAAAAAATAAATTGAAGGAATAATACAAAATGGAGAATAAAAACTCATTTGAAATGTATGACAAGGTAAAGAAAGGTGTATATTAAACAGCCATCCAGCTAACAAGGAATGATAAAGCTGTACCTTATTTCCCATTACAAAGTTCAATGAGCCAATGCCATGTCTTGCATCTGCATCATCCAAGACATCGTCATGTAAAAGACTTGCCACCTGACATGGATGTTAAGTCAAAATGACTTGTCGTAAATGATTTTGATGAAAGTACAAATAATGAAAGAAGAAAAACAGCCGGAAGCTATTGAAAAGAAGACGGAAGTTGAAAAGCAGACGAAAAGAAGAAAAATAAACGGAAGCTATTGAAAAATAGACGAAAGAAGAAAAGCAGACGAAAGATGAAAGGCAGACGGAAGCAAAAGCAGACGGAAGCTATTGAAAAACAGGCAGAAGCAAAAGCAGACGGAAGCGAAACACGTCTGAATCAAGAATCAGTTTGAGTTAGTTACAGAACTCAATTGAATAACCACTTCTTTCAAGAAACAAGATTAAAGAAGCAAGAAGCAAGAATCAAGAAGCAGTTGAAGACGAAGACT
>JANIJH010000831.1:0-13131 GCA_024520975.1 Erythroxylum areolatum | reverse complement strand
GCTCGGCCTCCAAAAAGGTGAGAATAGTTGCTGGAATAATTCCTCTTACTCCACCTCCGTCGATGCTAAGGACAGAATATTTCTCCACGAGTTGCAGGTTCAAGAGCCATTGGAGATTGAGAAAGAAGGGTCTCAAAGGATACTAAATAGCAATGAAATGCTAGTGAATGAAAGTTTGAGGTAAGCTATCAAGGTAATGCAGGTATTTATAGAATGAGCTTCCAATTCCTCAAGGAAGTAAAACAATCCCATTAAACTTTATTATGTAATTAAAAGTTAATTTTTGAGTGTTATTACTACAATAAACCTTAATATATTATCATATTTAAAACTTATATATAAAATATCAAAATATTAAAAGTTTACTTGTGCTTTTTAAAAATAATAAACTTATTTCAAATGTTCTAAATTTTACGAGTTTTATAAGTTAATATTATCACCTTGACTAACCATATTCTAATTTTTGTTTAAATCGATCATCCTTGTAATTTTTTAAAATTTAAAATATAAAAATTAGTAAATATATATAATGCTCTATAAATCAAGTAATACATTCAATTTAATTAATATTAATATATTACCAAATTTGTTAGAATGCTTCATTTTTAATATTTTAAGAATATTTATACAATTTTTATGGGTGTATTAAATAACAAAAATTTAATCATAAATAAATTATTTTAGTAGAGAAAGTGTTGATCAATAATAGCATTGACTTCTAAAAAGTTAAAGGCACTTGAGAGACCTCTGGCCGTTAATTATAACTAATGATTAAAGTTTTCAATTATTCCAATGACATCAGCTTTGAATTTATTGATGTTTTGGTTCAATTTTTATTTTTTAGTTTTATTTAATTTTATAATTTTTATGATTAAAATTTAATTAATTAATTAACCAGTTATTTTTAAAAATTAATCAATTTTTATAAGTTAAATTAATTAATTAAATTTTATTTAACAATTTCTTTCTTCAAATTATTTAATTGATAAGGTTATTATAATATCATTAAACTTTTTAAATTTTTAAATTTTATTTTATGGTCTAATTTTTAATCTAATTTTTTATACATTAATTATATTATCATTTGGGAACCAATGTTTGTATTTATTTAAACAAGTCCTTGATTTCAATTCATTATTATAAACCGACAAAATTAATAATGAACTATTCTTTACGTTTAGTCCAATCACGGAAGTGGGATTTTTTAAAACTAAGTTTAAATAATTTTTTATATATTTTTATGTAAATCAAAAGGTACAAATAAAAATTTTGATTACACGTGGAGAAATACAATTCACTCATCTTACCAACCTCCTCTAATATAGCTTTTTCGTTCATTCATTTTACCAGCCTTTTTCTGTTTATTTTCCCAACCTTCTCTAATATTCATTTTACCAACCTTCTCTAATATGGTTAGCAAATATATAATATTTGGTTATTCTACTAACCATATTGCTAATATTTGGCATCAATTTCTGTTTATTTTTTAAATAAAATAATATTATTTATATTTCTAATATTTAATTCTATGAAAATTCATTTAGATTAGAAATGAAATTATGCTTTTATTTAATTTAAAAATTGGAAAACCATATTGTTTTTAAAACAACACTTAAAGAGTGGGGTAGGGCCGAGCATTGAATGTATGAAGCACCCCATTGCCTTATCTTATCTTCCTTATTCCACGTGAAACTAAACTTTTTAAGTGGTGACTGAAAGAATCGAAGGTTCACATCTCTTAACAAACTTAAAATTGGAAACTCAACACATAACAACATCAATTTAGAGGTTTGGAATTTTTTATGATATGTCCACATCTATTTCGGGAAGATATTATAAAATCTTAGCTTTCTGATTCTGGAAGTCTCATTCACACTCGAATAACTTATTCCTTGCTAAAATCTCTACGACTTGATTAGGTCTTCCACTTCTGTTTGGCAGAGATTTTTCTTAAATTAAACAATTTACACTCGGATTGATAAAATGAGCTCCTTTTTTCTTTTCTGATATTAGCGAAAAGAAGTGGGGTACAGTCATATTGATGCACCTCTTTTGTTTTTCAATGTTTGTGCATTTTATTGTAAAAAAATTTAAAATTTTTGTTTCAAAAGACGATTCAAGTGTTAGAGCCTGTCTTTTAAGTGTTAATTTAAAAGTTCTACAATCCAATTGTTTAAGGGACTACAATTCATTTAAGAAAATTAAATGAAGAATAGTTAATTCAAAATAAAAATATGTTAAAATATATAACTATTAATTAAATCCAGTATATAATTTAATTTTAATAGATTTTATAAGAAGGTAAAGGAAAATTTGTATTTTAATAAGTTTAGAAATATAACATAAAAATAATTATCCTCTAATTTACACGAAAAATAAAAATATGCTTTATAATTATTGCATAAATATATGATAATATATGAAAAAAAATTTGAAGGGGTGGTTGTTTCGCAAACTTTCCGATTTATTCGTTTATGACAAACATAAAAATCAAAAAAATTAAAAGCACTAATAATAAACAAAACTGAGATTTGTTAACGCAGTTCGACACATTTTGCCTATGACTGTGGAGCTCTTACCTAACTTAATTCTTTCACTAACGACAACAATTTTATGCAAGACTTTACTGAGCTGACACTTCTCAACGCTTAATACTATCCCTCGTCCTCACTACCTGTGAAAGAATTTCATACCCAATAGTACGATCGCCTCGAACTAACTTCAACAGAGATTTTTTCTCAACAATCTTATAACAAAAGAATACTAAACAAATAACTCAAGTAGTTAAACAAAATTCAACATAAATGAGAACTCTTGAGAAAGAACATAAAATAACTCCCCTATAGATTTAGTTCTACTGAAATATGTCTGAAAGTTGTCACAATAAATCATGGGTCGATTCACATAAATACTAGTATTAATTCATAATTGCAGGATGAAGACATCAGGTATGCCAACCCATGCAAACAACTACTGCGATAAATCCAGACAAGACAAAGACCAAACCAAAAGCAAGACAAAGAAAGAATCACGCATAAACCATCACAAAATCGGTAGCTTACTAATTCTTTCCTTCAACCCACGACAACACTTGCCAACATGATGGTCACGCACATAGTAGCATACCTTCTGCTTTGACAAATTTTCTTCACACACACAGCAACTTCACACGTGAGCCTCCAAGAAACATGTGTCATAAAATAATTATCATGTGTATTGAAAAAAGAGAAAATCGTAGTGATCACCGTAGTCAAACCAAAACCTTAAA
Organism: Erythroxylum areolatum; assembly: GCA_024520975.1. NCBI lineage: Eukaryota > Viridiplantae > Streptophyta > Magnoliopsida > Malpighiales > Erythroxylaceae > Erythroxylum > Erythroxylum areolatum. Next base: position 9,863 of record JANIJH010000831.1, on the reverse strand, counting down.
ATCATGTCAACATGTCATCCACTGACAAAAAAGGTAAAGACAGAATGTCCTACCTGGCTCAGTTTATTTATTCCAAGGACCAATCCTTATATAGGATGGTTTGTTACAAGTCACGTGAGTGCATAACCGAAAGATACTCTTCTAGAAGGAAAATAAAAATGGATCTAAAACAATATAGCTGGACTTAAGTGTCTGGACTGGACTATTAGTCCATTTGTTAAGCCCAAAAGCCTTAGTCCACTGATCCAAAAATAACCCAACCAATTTGTGCTTAGTCATCTAGGTTTTTTTCTCCCTTTCTCTTCACACGCAGCCACAAGCTTGGGGTTCGTCGATGCGCCGCCAGAAGATGGACGGTAGATTTCGTGGAGAACGCCGAGCTTGAGAAGCAGATCTAGGAAGGAGGCTTTCGGTAGAGCTTTGGTGAAGATGTCGGCTAGCTGAGCGTTGGTGGAAACCGGAAGGAGATGAATGATGCCGTTCAACAGTTTTTCACAAACGACATGACAGTTGATCTCGATGTGTTTTGTCCGTTCGTGAAAAATCGGGTTTTCTGCTATATGGATGGCCGAGAGATTATCGCAGTAGAGGTATGCTGGTCAGAGATCTCGCACGCCGATGTCCCTGAGAAGATAAAACACCCACTGGAGCTCGCAGGTCGTGGTGGCGAGAGCTCTGTACTCTGCTTCTGAAGAGCTCTTGGAGACCGTAGGTTGCTTCTTGGATTTCCACGAGATCAGAGAGAAGCCGAGGAGCACACAGTACCCGGTGACAGACTTGCGCGAATCGGGGCAGGTTCCCCAATCAGAATCTGAGAAGGCGCGAACCTTTAACGGTGAGTCTCGTCGAAATAGAAGCCCTTGACTCGGCGATGACTTTAGGTACCGAAGGATCTGATGTGCCGCTTGAAGATGTGAAGTGGTTGGAGTATTCATGAATTGTGAAACTTGTTAGACGGCGAAGCATATGTCGGGTCTCGTGGTAGTAAGGTAGAGTAGCTTTCCAATTAGGCAGCGGAAGGAAAGTGGATCTGTGAGGTGATCCCCGGATGAAGATAATCGCAGATCTGTAGCCATGGGGGTTGCTGCTGACTTCGAGAACAGAAAACCAATTTCTTCAAGTAAGTCTAATGTATACTTGTGTTGGCTCAGGTTTATACCCGTGGATGATCTAGCTAATTCCAGCCCCAAAAAATATTTTGCAGGTCCGAGATCCTTAATTTTAAAGGTGTCATCAAGGAATTGCTTGGTGGTTCGGATGAGTTGCATATCATCACTGGCGAGGAGGACGTCATCAACATAAACAAGTAGGATGATGAAGGTGTTGAGCTCAGTTTTCCTGAACATGGAATGGTCGGATTGTGATTGAGTAAAGCCAATGGAAAGGAGAGCAGAGGTCAACTTGGAATGCCATTGGCGACTGCTTTGCTTCAGACCATAGAGACTCTTCTTGAGATGATAAACAAGGTCGGTTCGTGGAAGAGGCAATTCGGGAGGAGGCTTCTTGTAAACTTCCTCATGTAAGTTCCCGTGGAGAAAAGCATTATTAATGTCCAATTGATGCAATAATCAATTCTTTTGAACTACTAATGCTAACAATACCCTAATTGTTGTTGTTTTAACCACAGGTGAGAAGGTTTCGGTGTAATAGAAGAATAAGTATATATTTTCCATCAGATATATATAAATATATATAGCGATATGCTCTATCTCTGATTCTCTGGACTGAAATTCCAGTGTGGAGAAAGCAGGGTAATAGAAGAATAAGTGTTGTGTCTTATGGTTCTGGTAAGGTGCTCTTCGCATATATAGAGACCAGGGAGAAGGGTGTGAGTCTCTAAGAAACTTCGTCAGACAACAAATTACCATGCGAGGACTTTCACGTCAAAGACTAACAGTGGAAGACTAAAACAATGTGAGGATTCATGCATTGTTTGATCCAATCTGCAATTTTCTTGTCTTAGGTTAGGTTAGGTATGCATTTTGGCAAATTAAATTAGGTTTACTCTGAAGTTAACGAGTTGAATATAAATTGATGAAGTAGGTTTAAAAAGTTGGTTGAATGTTCCATATCTTCTCAAAATGATATTATTTTTGTACCGTAAACATAAGAAAATTAAGATTAAAGTGACATTATCTTTTTAATCAAAACGCTTTAGGCTCGAACTCAATCAAATTTTAAACTAGTTTTAAGCTATCTATTAAGAGGGTCATCTTCAAACTTAACTCATCTTAATCTATTGTCAAACTTAACCCATCTTCAATTTTAAGCATTTTTTTCCAAGTTTGATTAACTTTGATTTTAATATATTAATTTTGGATCATTAAATTTGATTAATTTAGTATAGTTCGTTAAATAAAAATATGATAAGCCTGAATTTGAGTTTAAATTTAAATTTAAATAAATTTGTTAACATTAAATTGGGTCGAGCTAAATTCGATGTAAATTATTATTTTATTTATGAATCTTTGAATATTTAATTTTTGATTTTTGATTTTTAGAATGATATTTACAACATATTTAATTTATTTAAAATATATATTACAAATGATAATAGTTAAAAAATTTAAAAATGATAATAGTTTAAGACACATTTAATCACTATTTTGATAATTGAACCCAAACTATATATAAAACAATTATTGAGTTTCTAACTATTTCAATATTTATGGGTGCAAGTAAATAAGATGGTAAGTTTGTCACTGATGCAAGTTTCTTTCTCTTTTTGGTTATTTCGCAAACACTTGATTTAAGACAAATATATAAGACGTTTAACTGAAAATTGACCCCTTTAACTTAAATGTTATAAAATTGATACCCAAATAGGATTAGTATTTACGAAGTGATTGTTACTTTAGTTTGAAATTAACTCAAGTCATATCTCGCAGTGAGTTGAATCGTGGACTTAGGGGTGACAATAAGCTGGGATGGGCCGAGCTCATCTAGGTCTAAGGTCGGTCTGACAACTGTTGTTGAGACTTGGATGCAACCAGAGGTCTGCCCAATTTAATCTAGCTCAGTCTCATTTTTTTATTTTTAAACTAAAAACAGAAAATAAACGTCATTTTTTAAAAATAATATCATTTTTTTATAACTATAAAGCTTTATATTGAGTTGGGTATGGGCAGTCTGGATGTGGCCAAACTGAATATGACTTTGTTGATTTTAAGATAGGTCAAACTAGTTGAGTTAAACCCGAGCCTGATTGTCAAGCCTATATGAATCAAATTTAAATTATATAGACTATCTATTATTATTCTTTAAGAATTTATCTATTATATTTATTAATTTAAGTGAGTAATCATAATTATGTGTGAGTCTCTATGAAACTTCATGGTCAACATATTTCCACCTAATGACTTTCACGTCAAAGCTCATCTGTTTGGTTGAGTTTTTAAAGATGAATAAATATTTTTTTAATCATAAAAGCATTTTTTAAAAATAAATATTTGATTACAAAATAAAAAAATGTTTTTTAAATAAATATAATTTTTTTCAATTAAAATATAACTTCTTTAGAAACTCCAAACTGTAGTTTAAAAAAAAGACCTTCATTTAGCTTCATCCGTAGACATTTTCCCGACATTTTCGTTTATATCGCAAGCTATTTGAGTAGGGAGATTCATTCATCTCATTCGTTTGTTTCAGAAGCTGTGGTCTCAACTTTTTTGCTAAATTGTAGGTTGCCTACCAAAAAGGAATCATTCGATGTCAGGCACTGCCTTGGTGGTGTTTTCACTGGATATCAAAGGCCACGTCTTGAATGACTATCGCGGCGATGTCTTCGCTCTTGAGGCCGAGAAAGAGATCTCTGACTAAACCTTCAGTTGGTATCACTGATTTTGTTTTATCTTTTAAATTTACATATCAATTTGATGTGGTTACAACGTGGGGATCCACAGTCTCAGGATCCAGTTATGTATGACAGTGGAATAACCTACACGTTTATACAACACAGCAATGTTTATCCCTTGACAGCTCGTAGACGGAATTGTAATGCTGCCAGTCTGCTCCTATTTTAGGTAATACAGCGAGCCTTGCAAGGGTTCGTAATCGTAAATGTTCATTCAATTTCAGCTGCTTGTGCAAGAGCTATCCAAGTCCTACCAATCACTACCAAGGACCACTACTAAGGACCAGGCAACTGTATTCTTTAATCATTAGAGCTCACTTGTTTAATGACCCAATTTATCCAACTAAAATTGTGAGATTTTATGCTTTGAACAATGACCTGTGCTCTGCTCGCAATCTGTTCGATAAAACTCCTCAAAGAAGCATTTTTCCTGTGGAATTCCATTATCCGGGCTCATGCGCAAGCGGGAAAGTGTGTTGATGCATTGTCACTTTACAGAATTATGCTTGGAACTGATATAAAACCTGATAGTTTAACTTTTGCGTGTTTAATACGAGCGTGCTATGAGAGCTATACGGCAATTTCTGCAAGATACATTTATCAATTTGAACTCATTAAAAGCATGAAATTATTGATGTCACGGTTTAAAAAAAAGTGAATTTATCAAACAATTGTAAAGTAAATGTAAACTCATTTTATTCATGAAAAACTTAATAGTAGTTGAATTCTTTCAAATCAAATATAAACCTAATATATTGTGCTTTTGCATATTGCATATTGTTTAATATATTTAAATATTATTTATATGCATAAATAATTTTTATTACAAAATAAAATATAGTTAAAATTAATAAAAGTGTATTTTATTTTTATGTTGCCAAACAGTCTACTATATGAAGCTCTTTAAAAAAAATTATTTTTTTAATTGACAGCTAAATAGTCAACTGACTTCTTAAAAAAACTCTGCTGACAATAACTCTGTTAACAAAAACTCTACTAATCTAAGTTCATCCAAACAAGCATTAATAGTGGAAGACTAAAACAATGCGAGGATTTTGGAATATTATTCTCACCTATGTTTTTAAGCCACGTGTATACCAAAATGTGACGCTTACCTTAGCCACGTCCACTAGAAGCTCATACCCTGATAGAAATTGAATTGCGAATGGTTAAAAATCTTACTCAGTATAACATATTAAGAGTTATTTATACAAAATGTCACTGACTATAACTAACTTAACTGTTAACTTATCGTTATATAATTCTAACATCCCCCTCAAACTGGTGAGTATATATTATGTACTCTCAGCTTGCGAAAAGAATCCTGAAAAACAGTTGAAGAAATCCCTTTGGTGAAACAATCAGCTAATTGATTCTTGGAAGAAACAGGAAGCAACATAATAACAACATGTTGCAACTTTTCTCGAACCACATGACAATCAATGTCAATATCCTTGGTGTGCTCATGAAACACCAGATTTTGAGCCAAGTATACAGCAGATCGATTGTCACAAAACAGTGGTGTTGGAACAGTAGGAGCCAAAAGTAGTTCCTCGAGTAGATAGTAGAGCCATTGCACTTCACAAGTTGTGGTTGCTAAGGCGCGATATTCAGCTTCCGAAGAGCAGCAGCTGATTGTGGTTTGCTTCCTAGTTTTCCAAGAAATCAAGGAAGAACTAAGGAACACACGAAATCCTGTTATAGATCTCCTTGTGTTGCGACAAGTTCCCCAATCGAGTCTGAATAAGTCGTGAGTTTAATGTCACTGTCAGAAGAGAAGAGAAGATCTTGTCTGATAGTGCCCTTTAAATACTGTAAAACTCTGTGAGCAGTAGCCAAGTGATCCAAAGTAGGAAAATCAAGAAATTGTGCCAACTGTTGAACAACAAACGTGATGTTTATTCTAGTAGTAGTCAAGTATTGAAGTTTACCAATTAATTTTCTGTATTGAGTAACATCCTCCAATTTGTGGCTTGTATCCTTCGAAAGCTTCGTCTCTTGTAAAATAGGTGTGGATATTGGATTGGATTGTAGAAATTGAGTATCTCGGAGCAAGTCCAATGTGTATTTCTTTTGGAAAATATGAATTCCTTGCTTTGTTCTTGCTACTTCAAGACCAAGAAAAAATTTTAGTTCACCAAAATCTTGTAAACTCATCATATAGGTGCTATTTGATATGGTGAATTGCCTCCAAATTGTCACTATCCACGATAACATCATCCACGTAGACCAAAAGTGCCATGAAACCTGTACTCCCTATTTTGAGAAACAAAGAGTGATCGGATGCAGCTTGCTTGAAACCGTACTGAAGTAATGTTGAAGTGAGTTTAGCATTCTATTGTTGACTAGCCTGTTTTAAGCCATAAAGAGATTTAAGCAATCTGCAAACTTTGTTGCTGTGTCCATCATAACCCTTAGGAAGCTGCATATACACTTCTTCATCAAGGTCACCATGAAAGAATGCATTGTTGATGTCAAGTTGATGTAAGTGTCACCCTTTCATTGCTGCTAATGCAAGAAGAAGTCGAACTGTCGTCATTTTGGCTACTGGACTAAAATTATCCAAAAAATCTAAGCCTTCTTGTTGTGTGTAGCCTTTAGCAACTAGCTGAGCCTTGTATCGCTCCACGAATCCATCTGCTTTCCTTTTGATTTTGAAGACCCACTTACACCCGATTGCGTTTTTACCTGTTGGCGGATCGACCAGCTCCCAAGTATTATTTTGTTGTAGTGCCTCTATTTCTGCTATCATAGCTTGTCTCTAAGATGCATACGTAACTACTTGTTCATAAGTTTGTGGCTCATGATCTTGATCAACTGAAGCTGCAAACGCATAATGCTTAAGAGTTAGTTTAGACTAAGAGAAAACATTAGAAAGTTGACGAGGACTTGTTCTCTGAGTAACCATGCACTTGTAGTCAGTGAGGTACTGTGGCTTTGACTTTGTCCTAATGCTTCGTCGTAAGCTTTGATTCAGATGTTGATGGAACTGGAGCTGAAATCTGAGTCGTAGGATGAGAAAGAATCGATGAAGTAATATCAGCTGGTGATGTTGAAACAGAATCTGGTAAGGTGACAACCATTTCTGGCAATGATGAAATAGCAGGAATAGGTGGGATATCATCAAATAACGACTGAACAGATGAAGAAGGCAGAATTACATGATCATTGTTTGGCTTATGAGAAATTTGCAGATCAGGAGTTAGTGTGGAAAATGAAAATATTTGTTCATAAAAGGAAACGTCCCAAGAAGTAAAAATCCTTTGAGCTTTAAGATCAAAAAGTTTAAAACCCTCAACACCTAGAAAGAAACCAAAGAAAAAAGATTTGATGCTTATGGAATCAAATTTGTTGGTAATATTAGAATGATTTGAAGTAAAAGCAAGGTAACCAAAAACTTTTAAATTATCAAAATTTGGCGGTTTAGAATATAATGTTTCAAAAGGTGATATGTTATTAAGAATAGAAGTAGGTATTCTGTTGATCAAATAAATAGCTTGCAGCACACATTTACCCCAGAAATGTATAGGTAAGTTTACCTGAAATTTTAGTGCTCTTGCTACATTCAAAATATGTTGATGTTTTCTTTCGACAATGCTGTTTTGTTGAGCAGTTTTAACACAAGATGTTTAATGAATTATGTCGTGTGATTCATAGAAATTTGGAACATTAAACTCTCATCTATTATCAGATCTAATACACTTGACAGCACTATTAAATTGAGTAGAAACGTAAGAAACGAAATTTTGCATAATTGTTCTTGCTTCAGATTTGTTTTTCATTAAAAAATCCAAGTAAATCTACTAAAATCATCTACAATAGTGAGAAAATACTTATGCCCTTTAAAGGTAGGAGCATAATTATCTCCCTAAATGTCAATATGAATGAGATCAAAATGAGCATTGCTAACAGAAAGTGCTGATAGGGAAAGGGAATCGTTTCTGTTTAGACATATGACAAATTTCACAAGGCTTAATATCAAAAATAGAAGGAACTAATAGTTTTAAACGATGAAAAGAAAGATGGCCTAGCCTATTATGCCATAGTATGGAAGTGTCTTTATTACATGTAACATAATTAGCAAAAACATAAGTCAAAATAGGCAAAATAGTATTGGAAGTCAGCTTGTATAATCTGTGGGAATGCTCAGCAACCCCAATAATCTTCCATGGCTGGATGCTCTGGATTATACAATGAGAGGATGAGTCAATTATGTAGCAAGAAAGATCATGAACCAATTACCGATGGATAAAAGATTAAAAGTCAATTCTAGCACATATAAAACATTAAGAAGTTTCAAAGAATCTTTCAAATAAACAGTGCCAATATGAGTAACCCGAATTGTGCGTTTGTTAGGAAGATGAACATAAACATCATGAACCAATTTATAAGAATGGAAAAATGCTAAAGAATAGGCTATGTGATCCGTAGCACTAGTATCAATAATCCATTCATTGTAATGAGAATAAGTCATAGTAGCAATATTTAAAGAAATGTGTGGAGGCAGCTCATGGTTTGAAGAAATCAAACCTGCAGCTAACTTTGGTGGTATACAATTTGACAAAGTCACTGCATTAACATGATGAGAAGGAGATGGAAGCCCTTGTAGTAGCTGTAATAACTGATCATACCGATCCTTAGTGAATTGAAAATGAGGAACTTGTTCCTCTGTAGTTTCAGGGGTATGATAATCAACCGAGATATTATTAGCATCATCAGTATCCACTGCATTAGCATAAACCCAATTTGAAGACTACTTGGAATTCTTCATATTGATAGGATACCCATGGTTCTTATAGCATCTGTCAATGGTATGGCCCTCCTTTCCACAATGGATGCAAATCGGTAGTGTTGAATTGGTAAAGAACTTTCGTTGTGTAGAAGTAGTAGTATCTTTAACATCTACAGCACTGATGTCAGAAACCAAAGGCCTTTCTTGCTAAATAACCAAAGAAAACGCCTTATTTAAGGAAGGTAAAGGATCCATCAACAAAATTTGCGATTTTACAGTGGAATTGTTTTCATTCAATCCCTTAATGAAAACCATGACCTGAACATTCTCATGGAAATCTTGTATATTCTTGGAAAGATCACAAGAACATTGAGGATTACACGAACAAGAGGGGAGAGGATGCAAGATTTGCAATTCATCCCACAAAATTTTTAGCTTGGTGAAGTACTCATGTACAGATAAAACACCTTGTTGATAGGTATAAATCTCAAGCTGAAGATCGCATTTACGCAAAGAGTAGCTTTGAGTAAATCTAGCTTTGAGATCGTTCCAGATCTCATATGCAGAATCTAACCAAATAATGGATTGCGCAATAGAAGAGGAGACAAAATGGATAAGCCAAGAAATTACCAAATTGGTACATCATTCCCATAGAACAAACAACGGATCTGTGCAAGATGGCTGCAGAATCGATCCATCGACAAAGCTGAGTTTATTCTTGGATATAAGTGACATTTTCATGGCTCTATGCCATTGATGATAATTTGGACCAGTTAGAATTGAAGAGACAAGAACAAGCTTTGAATTCTCGTTTACATGAAGATAGTAAGGACTGGAAGAATTATCTTCTAATTTTGACGTCGAACTAGAACATTATTAGCATTCCAGGTATTGAAACTTGCCATGACAATAGGTTTCGCATAAAGAAAGAAGAAAGAAGGAATATAGATAAAGAAACGATAACATTTTTGGGCATTACAAAGAAAATGCAAGAAAGATTGGATTTCGTAGAAAGAAACCAGAAAAACTTAGAGAAGTGGAATCATATGCTATAATACCATGATAGAAACTGAATTGCGAAAGGTTAAAAATGTTACTCAATATAACATATTAAGAATTATTTGTACAACGTCATTGACTATAATTAACTAACTAACTTAGCTATCAACTTATCGTTATATAATTCTAACATACCCTTCTATTCAATTATTCTTCATCCAACTCAATTCACCATTTGATATTTGGATACAAATGTTGAATTGGGCTGGATTTTTCTTT
>JANIJH010000761.1:0-13133 GCA_024520975.1 Erythroxylum areolatum | reverse complement strand
TTAATCCAATTAATTCTAATCCTTCACTTTAACTTCAAAATTCTAATCCCAATCATACTTGCTAATTCCAAGACTCATATATATATATATATATAATCAATTAAAACACTTAAAGCAAAATAAAGAGTAATTAAAGTAATCGAATAAATCAATCAATCAATAAAATTAATTAAATAAAAGAAAAAATTTTGGGGCCCAACAATTGTATCTAATTTTGACTTAATTAAAGTTTTTGGTCATTGTGCCTAAATGACATTTGGGATTTTTTGAAACTAATATAATTTTTGTGTAATTTATGATCTTTTAACACTTTTTTAGTAATTCATTTATTCAATTACGTCATTTTCAATTTAATTAAGTTATTAGGTGTCTTAGAGGAATTATGTTTAGCATAATTCTAAATTACACTTATTGAAAAAATTTCAACCTTGATTATATGCTCCAAATTCTTTTAACATATTTATTTTATTAAATTTTCAATTTACATTTCTAATACATTTGTTGTGTTTTTTTTAATGTTTTTTTTGTGTATTATATTACAATAGTTGAAAAATTGAAGTTTGTGGGATTAACTTTATGGAAGTGTTTTTCTTACAGGTGACCCTACATACTTAGCCTTTATGATATTTTCGAACCTACCCTCTTACTCCTTATCTTGTGACTTTCTTTTGCTCTTATGGTCTAAACCTATGCCTAGGGTAATCATACGAGGTTTAGCTACTTGTACACCCTTTAGGACTTATAAGATTTGAGAGAGATGCCTAACCCCTCCTCCTTTCATACTTCCTCTTAGTGAGGATGAGCATTTTTATATTGACTCTTTAGTTTTATAATTATATGTCTTGTGAATTGTATGAAAATTGTGTTATCTCTCCTACCAATTTAGAACAATTCAAAGCATATGGTCTTATATGCTATTTCATTAATCAAAGGTGGGAATCCATTCTTACTAAGTCCTAATATATATATCCTACCAATGTTAGGCTACTTTATACTAATCTATGTTTTAAAGTGATTTATGGTGCCACTCACACCTTCTCCAAAATCTATGGTGTTGACATCTATCTCACTTATGATCTCACAAATGAGATCTTAGGCATTCTCATTCTTGAAAAGCCTGTGTACTCTAGTTGTCATACCAAATACATTATTTGACCTTATTCTATGTTTGATAAAGTCAAAATTATTTTTGAGATAGGTCATCATGCAAAAGTCCATTGAAAACCTAATGATGTTTGTAGCCTTGATGTTATTCATTGTTTCTACCTTCTCTTCTTCAAGTATAATTTTATTTCTTCCAATGATCACTTCACCTTTATAGGATATGATAATCTTTAGTTCCTTTCTACTCTTATGTTAGGAAATCAAATTTATATTAGTCTCTTCGTTTTGCTTAATATGGTTTGTTTATACCAAACTTACAAATAGAAACAATACATACCTTATGCTCTCATTCTTAGCCTCATCTTTTAGTATTTTCATGTTTCTCCTACAGATTGATTTTGATTTCTTATTTGAATTTGCTACTATAAATTGTATGGGATACTAATTGATTGATGATTAAATGATTAGACCACACCAACGACAACAAATGTAGCCTTAATAATCATTAATAGAACATGAGACTTTGCCTTATGCTAATGGTATGGATGAGCAGCTACTGAATCACACTATTAAGCTACTTATAGATTATGAGCTATTACTTCATGACCACATCATTGCTCTCCACCTCATGCTCGTCTAGCAACCATGCTATTGAATGATACTATTAAGCTACCTATATATTATGAGGCTATTACTTCATGACCATATCATTTTTCTCCATCTCTTGCTCGTCTTGCAACCATTGGATATCAACTCACCATATTGAGAGGCAAACTTGACTCTTTTTGAGACATCACAATGCATCGAATTAATGAATTATATAGCTTGATTAAGTCTCATTTTTTTCCTTCCAAATAGTTGGTTTTTTATGCTTTCAGATAGGGAAGAATAATTCTTATGATATTATAAGAGAGTGCTAAAATTCATAGGGAGTGATTGCCTTTCTGTATTTCTTTTTCTAATATATGGTGAACGTTTATAAATATTTCTTTGATATAGAATATCTCTTTTGTTTTTGATGTTGTCTAATGTTTTATGCATTAATAAGAGGTAGCTAATCGCTATTTTGATAGTTGTTTATTTATTTAATTTAATTATTACTCTCTAATATCACATGTGTTCTATCATCATCAAAAAGTGAGAAATTGTTGAACTAAGAGAGGTTACAATTATTTTTTTTAATAATAACTAATCATAATTACTACTAATGAGAATATTATTTTGATGAAAAGAAATATAAGAACAAAATGAAGTCATAAACTCAAGAAGATAGCTTATGAAGTTGATAAAGAGAAGTAAAGTTTGCAACCATCAAAATAAAAACCAAACTAAGAATAAATGAAGATCAAGGCTTATCAAGTTCATTCTTTAGTTTGCAAAGATAATTGTAATCTCACTTAATCACTTTCATGTTATAAATGGCTCACCATGTATAAACATTTTTTTTCCATTTCATTGCACAAGTCTTTCTATTTAACAAAAGGCATTAAAGGTTTTGATTTTAATACAAATGCCTCTTTATCTTCAAACAAACTTTAGGACACATTTTAGAAAGTGTTCAAATCATCATTGTATAAAACAAATTGAGTTTTAAGCATTTAAAGTTATTAAAATTATGATTTTGGGGTGATTGGTTGACCAATATAGGTTAAGGTTGTTAACTTTAATGTATCATAAGTTTGATATAACATGATTGATCTATTGGTTGATCGATGTGCCATATTGATCAATTAATATAACTATTAGTTGACCAATGTATCAATCAATTAATATAACTATTAGTTGACCAATGTATCAGTGAGTAGTGAATTTGATGCTTTTAATGCATATTAGTTGACTAATATGCTATACTAGTTGATTGGTACACTGTAAGTAGCTATTGCAACTATTAGTTCTTGGCTCCAACAGTTAGGAAGGTTCCTAAAATACTATAATTATGTGTTTTCTAATTGGTTTTAACATTAAGAAGGTTTTACGTGTATTTTGTATGTATTTTTAATTTTTTAATTATTTAAGCATCATTATCCCATATTTATATGAGTGAGCCTCTTTGGAATTATCAAGTGATAAAGTGAGATATTTAAGTTGTAATATTTGGCTGGGACATTAAATTATTGTATTATGGGTAATTTAATTGAGATTAAGTTTCTTTCCTCCTTGGAAGAATATTGTAAAGGGTTCCTCTTTATCGAGAAAAAATATATAAAGGTCATTCTTCACCTTGAAAGAAGAATTATAATAAAGTTCGAAGAAGAATCTTGGGAGTAGATGTAGATAAGATTTGTTTGCTGAATGACTATAAATTGGTTTGCATTCTCTTTTGTTGTCTTCTTTAAATTATTATATAATTATTTGGTTGGTTTATGTTAAGTAATCTATTAATCTATTAATTATTGTTAAATTAAGTCTATTGATTAGAAAAATTCTTGAATTTTATAAACACTCAATTTACCTCCTCTTTTGGATGCCAATAGGGACTGACAACATGTATATCTAAAAATCTTCATTATAATGATTATATAAGTAATGCATTAACTTGATCTCAAAAGTATCTCATGTAGAGATTGCTCTAATTTGATATTACTTATGACACTTTGAAAATAGTTTTTAAATGTCATTAATAGAACAAATTAGTAATTGTGGAGAATTAAAAAAAAGCAGCAATGTCCAGTAGGAATCCTACTGAGATGCTTAGTTTAGGTAGGTCTAAAAGATGCAACAATACCCTAATTTAGAAAAGAGGTTATTTCTAATAGACCTACAGGGTTTTAAAAATGATAAAAAAAACAATAGCCAAATACATAAACAAATTTTACATAAATGAAAAAATAAAAATAAAAATAAAAGTAAAAGTAAAAGTAAAAAATAAATAAATAGATAAGAAAGAAAATAAATAAGTGAATAAAACAAACAAGCAATTTAAAAAATACGAAATAAATAAAAAACTATAAGAGAAAGTATTACAAACAAAAGTATTTATGCTAAATAAAATACCTATCAAAAAATAAGGACATCTCTGTATAGAGTCCTCTACCTATATTTTAGTTTGTCAAAATTTTTTATTAAAGACTAAGTCCTCGGTAAGCTTTAGTAGGATCATATTGTTCCTGATCACCCCTTTCCATTTATTCTTTGGTCTTTTTCTTCTTCTCTTACAGTCCATGAGTACAATCTTGTATCTTCTCATTAAGGTGTCAGGATGTCTCCTTTTAACATAGTTAAAACACCTAAGCCTTGTCTCCCTTAATTACTGTCAATGTTAGCCAGCCCCAACTTATATCTTACCATTACATTCCTAGTCATCTTGTCTTGTAAGATTACACATCCAACAGAGTATCCTCATCTCTATCACCATTAACTTATGACTATGCATATATTTGATGGGCCAACACTCTACCCTATAAGCATGGCCGACCTAATTGCTAAATGGTATAATTTGTTAGCTTGAGTGTTATCTTCTTATTATATAAAACTCCTGAAGCACCTCTCCAGTTAAGCAATCTTAATTTGATATAGTTAACTATGCCATCATCTATCTCACTAGTGTTTTATATTATGGATTTAAGATATTAAAACAATATTTCTATTTTATAAATTCTGTACTAGTCTTGATCTCCACATCAGATGCAGCTTTACGACCTGAAAATTTACACACAAAATACTCAATCTTAATCTTACTCAAATTGAAGCCCTTTAACTCTAGTATACCCCTATAAAGTTTTAGCTAGATATTAACATCTTTTTTTGTTTAATCCACTAAAATAATGTCATCAATAAACAGCATACACCAAGACATATCCTTTTCAATATTCTTAGTAAGCTCATTCATAATCATTACAAACAAGAACCGGCTCAATGAGAATTTTTGGTGTAGTTTAATGTTAATAGGAAAAAGCTTTGTATCTCCTCTTGTCATCCTTATTCTAATATTAACACCTTCATATATATCTTTAATAACTTGTATAGGTAACAAAAACTCCCTTAACTTCTAAACATGTCCACATGACTTGCTTAGATACTTTGTCATAAGTCTTATTTAAATCAATAAAAACTATGTAATTTCTTAATCTATCTTTCAATTAATACTTCACTTAGCTGGGGATCTCACTTATAAGCAATTTATACATGTTCATGCATTCAATTTCATGAATTAACCTTTACATTGCATCAATTTAGCATTTATGGTGAGTTAGGGTTTTAGAATTGGGAATTTCATATTTGATGCCTATTCTAGATTATTTTTCAAAATTTAAGAATTTTTAGTTTAATTAAAGATTAGTATAAGGTTTTTAATTGTGCATTGCATTGAATTATATCTAATTTTGATTTAATAAAAGTTTTTGGTCATTTTGCCTAAATTTCCTTTAGGATTTTTTGAAACTAATCTAGTTTTTATGTTATTAATGATCTTTTAACACATTTTTAGTCATTCATTCAATCAATTAGGTCATTTTCAATATGATTAAGTTATTAGGTGTCTTAAAGGAATTATGTTTAGCATAATTCTAAGTTACACTTATTCAAAAATTTTCAACCTTGATTATATGCTCCGAATTCTTTTAACATATTTATTTATTACATTTTCAATTTATGTTTCTAATACATTTGTTCTGTTTTTTAATGATTTTTTTTGTGTACTGTATGTTACAATAGTTGAAAAAATTGAAGTTTGTGGGATTACCTTTATGGGAGTGTTTTTTTACAAGTGACCCTATATACTTAGCCTTTATCATATTTTTGAACCTTCCCTCTTACTCCTTATCTTGTAACTTTCTTTTACTCTTATGGTCTAAACTTACGCCCAGGACAATCATAAGAGGTTTAGCTACTTTTACACCTTTTAGGACTTATAGGATTTGAGAGGGATCCCTAGCCCCTCCTCCTTTCATACTCCTTCTTAGTGATTGATCTATAAGCACACATCTTGTTCCATCCTTTATACAACAAATTTGATTTAAGCCTCTTGCTTTCTATTCTTTAGCTCTCTCCAAATTAAAAGTATCTTTTTCTCCATCCTTAGTCCCAGTCATTGATATAAGTTATTATAGGCTCTACTTTTGGCTTCTAAGACTTTCTTTCTTATTATAGGCTCTACTTTTGGCTTCTAAGACTTTCTTTTTTATTATAGGCTCTACTTTTGGCTTCTAAGACTTTCTTCTTCACCTCTTTCTTTGCTAGCTTGTAACTCTCTAGATTGACCTCCCTCTCTTCATCTATGTTATTACCTAATAGAGCTTTATAAGAAGCCTTTTTTATCTTTACCTTGTCTTGGATGTCGTCATTTTACCAATAAGACTCCTTGTCGCTATCCCTGGGCCCTTTAGAAACTCCCAAGATCTCCTTAGTTACATTCCTTAAAAGAGCTGCTACCCCCTTCTATATTCAGTTAACATCTTCTTCTAGTTTTTATACTTCTCCAAACATTACTCTATCCCTAATTAATTCCACTGTGTCTCCTCTTTGATTCCACCATTTAACTCTAGTGCACCTCTGAGAACTTCTCTTACTTCTCCAACCCTTAAGTGTAAGATTTGTGACCAACAATTTATGTTGAGTTAACAAAGATGCATTAGGTATCACCTTCCAATCCTTGCAACTAGTTTGATCACTTCACCTCATGAGGAAATGGTAGATCTAAGTCTTCACAATTCTATTACTAAAAGCTACCAGGTGCTTCACTTTTTATATATTAAAGAGTAAGTTAACTACTATCAAATTAAATGCTACTAAAAAGTCTAATAAAGTAGTCTCACTATTTTCCTATCTCAATATCCAATAATAAGAATACCCATCTGAGGTCGTCCCTATATGGCTATTAAAGTCTCCTCATATAATAAGTTTCTCATTAAGGAGAATTTACTAAATCAGCTCATCTAGCCCTTCCCATAATTGACGCTTAAGTTGTTCTTTCAACCCTACTTAGGGTGTATAAACATGCACCACATTGAAAAAAAGACATCTTTTACCTTAACTTTTAAGGACAAAATTCTATCATTGGCCCTCTTTACCCCGACAACATGGTGTATAAGTTCCTTGATAACTATGATTCCTACACCATTCTATTGCCTCGAACAACTTGAAATCTCTTTTTCTTTAGCCCCCGTCCACTTTGTCTCTTGGATGCACACTATATGGATCTTATATTTATCTAAAGTCTTACCTAATTCCATTGTCTTCCCTATAAGAGCCTTGATATTTAAGGAACCTATCTATAATCTATCAATAGCTTCTCTTTTCTTAGCCCCTAAACTCTTCAAAAGACTAGCCATTACGTTACTGTAAAAAGTCAAAGCAACCACTTTTGCCCTAACACTTAACACAAGATATAAAAGATAGGCATAACAAGGCCTTAAAGGACATGAAGATTACTTAAGAAAAGTAACAAGGACTAGAGATTAAAAAAGTAAAGACAAATAAAAGCGGTAAACTAACAATAAGCCACAAAAAAGAAACTACTAAAGTAAGAGGAACGAATACCGTTCCGTACCGATCGGTACATACCGACAAAAAATGGAATGGCATTCGTTCCTTCGGTAATGACCATTAATATTGGTCGATTGTGTTATTTTTCGTTCAGTACCGGCCTGTATGTACAATACTGGGACATACTGGCTGATATCATAAAATTTGAAAAAGTTAAGGATCTATTTGCAATTTTTAAAACTTTGCCTAAACCTAAACCGACTCTCCATAACCTGTGACTCATCTCTAACTCTCTTGAACCTTTTCTATCCTTCTGTTGTTTTCTCTCTCTCACCAACTCTCACTTCACCATCATTGCCGTTGGCTATCCTCTAAACGAATCTACCCCTCCCCCGCCGGTCTTTGTCTGTGAGACTCTCCATCTCCATTCTCCACTCTCCTTAACCTTCTTTTGCCTTCCTTCTCATTTTTCTCTCTCTCTCACCAATTCTCACTTCTTCACTCACCACCACTGCCGTTCTCTCTCTCTCATTCTCCTCTTCATCTCTGACAATATTGGTGACTGGTCCTTCTCCAGCAGTGCTGCTCCTTCCCTCATCATCCCCGATCCACGCCAGCATCAGAGGATAGAGATACTCCCTTGGCTCCTCCCTTCGTGTCCCCTAAAGATGCCACCGTCTTTATCCTTCCTCCATGGGGACCATTACATCACGTCATCGCCACTAAACATCTGAAGGAGAAGAGAAGGTCATAGCTCGTCCAGACCGGAAGCCTCTGACCCATCACCCAACCTGAATACTAGAAGCTAGTGAATTGTTTTTGGGTGTGTTTTTTTAGTTTTCAAAATTTTTCCAACTTAATTGCATTTTTTATTATGTTTGATTGGATTTAGAATTGTGAATTGGTTGGAAGTTGGAACTTAGTTTTGTGATTTGCAATTTGCATGTATCTGGGATGGATATTGGAGTTGAAATGTTAAATGATCATGGTTTTTTCATTTGTGATTTGAATATTAGAGTTGAATTGAATGAGTCACCCACGGTAATGTATTGGTTTTCTAATTTGCACGGGTTGGATTGGATATTGGAGTTGAATAATTGTTTGGTTGATTTTTGGTTTGGTTATAAAGATTGGTTTAAGTTTATCATAAATTTATGATAAGTTTTTGGATGAATGAAATGCACATCCTTATTGATTCTGAAACTTGAAAGTTAAATTTGAAACAACTTAAATTTAAATTTTAAACTGATAATATTAAAATTGTGAAATTATAAAAACTTAAATCATTAATTGACACATTCTTAATATTTGTAAAATAATATTTTATTTTTAATACTTGGGTATTAACTTTAGGTAAATAATTAGTTTAGCATAAAATTATGCAATTGGAAATTAATAATAATTCAATTGTAATTAATGATAGTATTTGCCTATTTGGTATTAGTTTTGGGTAAATAATTAATTGAGTATAAAATATGTTAAACTTGAATTATTTGGTAATATATATGTCTGGGGTATCATAAATATTTATAATAGATAATATGTGCATTTTGCATGTGGGTCTGAAGGAAACAACCTTTCTACAATATAAGATAAGGCTGCGTACTATCAGACCTCCCCATACCCTGCTTTATTGCGGAACTTCAGACTGGGTGTGATGATAATGATGAATGTGTGAAAGTAGTGATGTAATAAATGTATCCCAAAAAGAACTTCTTTTTTCAAATTATGAATATGTTGTAGGTTCCAATCATTTATAATTAGACTTATTAATGTCAATTAAAAATTGTAAAAGCAACTTATATATTTAGGAATGAAATATAGAATGGTGTATATAATATTATGGTTTGTTAGAAATGAAAAGAAGATTCAAAGCTTTAAATAAGAAAAAAATGTTTCCAAAGAAGTTATATCCTTCAACTTAATCCTAACGTTATGAATATATCTTTCAACTTGATCATCATGTTATGAATAGATGTGTTTGGACAATTGTTTAAGATTTGTTATTCATTATTTGACAATTACGTAAATCATATCATACCCTTCAATTTGATCCTCATGTTTGAAATTTTGAATTGAAATTGTTGGAAACTGTTAAAAATAGAAATTGTTTATGTATGAATTGTGGATGTTAGAAATGGAAATTATTTGATGAATGTATTGTGATTATTGGAAATGGAAATGGAAATTGTTGAAAATTGTTAGAAATGGAAATAAAATTATGAATGTTTTGTGATTGTTGGAAATGGAAATTGTTAAAAATGGAAATTGTTTACGCATGCTTTGTGATTGTCAGAAATGGAAATTGTTTTATAAATGTTTGGCGATTAATGAAAATGAAAATTGTTGAAAATTGTTAGAAATGGAAATTGAAATTGTTTATGTATGATTTGTGGTTTTATGAATGTATTGCTAGAAATGGAAATGGAAATTATTGAAAATTGTTGAAAATGAAAATGAAATTATGAATATTTTGTGATTATTAGAAATAGAAATTGTTAAAAATTGTTGAAAATAGAATTTGTTTATGCATGTTTTGTGATTATTGGAAATGGAAATTGTTTTATGAATGTTTTGTGATTAATGGAAATGGAAATAGAATTATGAATGTTTTTTGATTATTAGAAATCGAAATTGTTAAAAATTGTTGAAAATGTAAATTGTTTTATGAATGTTTTGTGATTAATGGAAATAGAAATTGTTTATGTATGTTTTGTACTTGTTAGAAATGAAAAATTGTTGAAAATTGTTGGAAATGGAAATGGAAATTATTGGAAATGGAAATAGAATTATGAATGTTTTGTAATTATTGGAAATGAAAATTGTTAAAAATTGTTGAAAATGGAAATTGTTTTATGAATGCTTTGTGATTAATGAAAATGGAAATTGTTTATGTATGTTTTGTGATTGTTGGAAATGAAAATTGTTGGAAATGAAAATGGAAATTAATGGAAATAGAAACGGAATTATGGATGTTTTGCGATTATTGAAAATGGAAATTGTTAAAAATTGTTGAAAATAGAAATTGTTTTATGTATGTGGTGATTGCTGTTACCTGTAACCAAATATAAAAAAGAAACCATCTTCCTGCAATACAAATTAATGTAGTAGTAAAAAATAGAAATCATTCCCATGAAGAATTCAGACGTTAATAGTTACGCAATAAAAGTGGGGTTTTAAATTGTGAATTAAACAGAATTTAATTAGATTATGAAATTGAAAAATAACTAATAATAAAACAATGAGAATATAACAATCAATAAAAACAAATCTTAGTTTCCGGTCTCCTTCATTATTGAACTTGCATTGATCGTCGACACTAAAAATAATCAATTTATTAGTTAAGCATTCGTTATGGTAAATTTCTTTACCTATTTTCTCTTATGTTTAGGTAACCAAAACATGTATTCTAATTAACCCTTATTAATCAATAACCTGGGTATGATCTCAGATTTAGTTAATTAATAACTTTACGAATCAAGAAAATCGACGAACTAGACAATGTACATACGATGTATATTTAGCCTAAATAACTATTTTTCCAAAAATCATGTCTCTAAGGTAGTAGACAAAAATCTTAGTCACTACTTTTGATTAAACAAATTGAATGTCAACCTGTTTAATCTAGCAATTGATTGAATAAAATAACAAACTAGTTGCGCACCTAGTTGTAAATCAAACAATCAAATAATAACCCAGAAAAATAATTAATACTTGAATAATAAATTGGTTGAAATAAAGAATGAAAGTATCACAATATTCATAATTTAATAACTAGGATTTCGTAAACTAAGAAATAAAAGTTTAGATACCCAACATCACAATTTTTCCTAACTATTTAGGACTGTCATAAATGTTGGGACTGTCGTAGGTGTTGGGACTACCTTCTGCCGCTAACCTTCTTCTCTTCTTTTCTTGCTACTCCTCTTCTCTTTGTCGTAAGCCGTTTGTTTTCCTCTCTTTGTTACTATAGCTTTGATGCGATAATTAAACCTTGATGGACCACCTCACTGTTCACTTAGAAACCTTGCAAACCTTACGCCCTTCTCAACGCTATCATTTTCTGTTAAGAAAAACTCCTTACCCAGTTATGCGTCGTCATAGTGTGGGACATGTTTGTGTGTTGCGTTTCCTGCTTACTTTTATCATGCTGCTGCGTTTCATACTCAACTGTCATTTTATGTTTTCTTGGCAGATGTGCCTAGTGTGCATTGCAGTTTGGTCTGGATTTGTTCACCACTTAATTCATTACACGAGGCCATATCTATTTAGGTTCAATACCTGGTTTAACTATTTTTATCCCAAAATCTTCATTGTTCTTTCTATTTGGTTCCAAAATACACCTTGACATAAAATAAGATTAATTCCCATTAAGTATAACTTCATGCCTCAAGAACAAAGAAAATTAACACACAAAAAGATAGAAAATAAAGACACTAACAAACTCTCCTATACTTAACCTTTTACTAGCCCTCGAGCAAATTAAACACGACCATCAAATTCTATCATTTCATTTTTAAAGAAACCAAGCACATGCAATCATTCAAAGTTTGGCCAATTGAATGTCAAGCTACTACGCACATCATGTTTAGTTTTCATCAGTTTAAATAAACAAACTCAACTAATGATACTATCATTCAAAGATAAGCATAAACTCACAATGGATTTTCTTCACAGAATTCACTCATTTCACTCAAGTGTTTATAGGTTATGTTTTGCTCAAAACTCTCTATAGGAAATCACGCTACCATAGGCTTGCAAATACACCAATTCTCTTCTACGATGATTTATGCTAAAATAGATCAAAAGGACTTTATTTGAGGTTGTAATGGGGCTAAGGTTAAGGTGAGTCAAAAGGGTTATGAGGGGGTTTTTCACAAGTAGTCATAAAGCACTAAATATATAAGAATTGCATGTAAATAACTAACTACTCAAAATTTATTATTACTACTATACTTGATACTTTTCTTTTTTTGTTTTTTCAAGGAAACAATAAACAATAACAACCTAAATACATTGTGCTCTATGAGTAGAAGTATCAGAAAACCCGTCTCAGAAAAATTATAGCAAAAAGTCCTAAAACTATCTAACTTAGTACTTTATTGAACTTGTGAATAAGTAAGGGTAATGGGGTTTGATATTTTAGAATAAGGTGTTTTCTTTAAGAAACAAAAGGCGCAAAGGCTCAAAGGGGTTTGCAAGGGTAAATAAGATAGGTGGGTCATTTAAGTCAAGGGTTAAAAGAAAAAGAGCTTTAATCATTCCTATCTAGCATGAATCTAATAGATTCAAACCGATTCAGAACAAGTTCTGAAGCTAATCACCTAAGGGAGTATCACACACACAAAGAAATGAAATGATTTTTGAATGGAATCATATAGGCTTAATTCTTCATATAGGCTCAACTGAAAATCTATTATGTTTTTATACATTACTTAATCACTCAAGCATCAATTTCTGAGTAACCTTATGTAACCAACTACTTTAATCGATCAGCATGATTCACCTTCTATTTAATTAGCCTAATTTGACTTCAAGCATGCAATTCAGTCTCATTCCAACTATTAAGATAGAATTTCATGGTTTAACACACACCACATGCAAAT
>JANIJH010000715.1:0-13138 GCA_024520975.1 Erythroxylum areolatum | reverse complement strand
TTATAATAGAGTAAATAAGCCACTACTGTTTTCCTTAAATCAAAGAAGTTTTCTGATTTTCATTTACATCATAAATGTTGCATTATTGCTCATGAATGATTGTGAAATCTGCTATATGTTTGTTGCATGGCTTGAGTGATATCTTTTGGGAAAGATGCATGTTTATTAAATCATGTTTTCAAGAATGGTTTTCAAGATATATGTCAAGCATGTGAAAAGCAAGTTTTTATGAGAATGTGCCATTTTGGGCATCAAGCTTACAAGATTTTGAAATCTATATGTTATGTGGGTTTGTAGTAGTCCCTCAAGAACTGTCACGTACACGTTGACCCAAGTATAGGCTTTTCTCGCCTGCCCGCTAGTGGCACGGAGCTCCTTCAGGGACTCCCTCAAGTTTATGACTACACAGGACCATTAAATGGGAATGTGTAATGCGTCATGTTTTGGACTTACCCAAATCATTCTGATGTGCTTATGTGTTTATGATTTGCGAACAAGTTGAAAAATGCATAAATTGTGTTGGTTGTGATTTTGATTACTTGACAAAACAAGAATTTTGAGAAACATATGTTTTATAGACTCAATGAAAGTTTTCTATGGCAACTAAAATGGTTTCAAAAGTTTTTGCTTATCTTTTTATTACAAAACTGTTACCCACGAGCTTTCAAACTCACCCCTTTCCTGTCCCCACCTCTAGGTGATGAGCAAGAGATGGAGTGAAAGAGACTCAAGGCATCACTCCAAATTTGCTTATGTTGTATTTTGAGTTAGTTTTGAAAAACACAAGGCTTTAGTCACATTTCAAGAATTTATAGTTCATGTAACTTTTGTAATTTAAGATTTCGGATTATGTTGTAATGTGGTTTGAAAGGCCATTATAGCTTTGTAAAACCCTTTGTTTTGAGGGTATTGAAATGTGAATGATGAAAATTAGTTGTATGTAATGTATTAAAGAGTATGATGAAGTAAAGTTATGAGAGTCTTATGATATGTCCGCAAGAGTTGGATTTCACATTCAAAAATAGGATCCAACTTTAAAGTAATAAGTTTGTTTTGAAGTTTAATGGTCATGGGGCACACCACCCTTGTGGGATGATGCCTAATAAGGGTTAATGGAAAGAATCCTATAGGATAATACGCTCAAGTTTCATGATTTCGCAAGAGTTGGGTTTCGGCAACGGTGCCCAACAAGTAGTTATGGTATCAGAGCACTAGGTTTTTCCTAGGCTCAGAATGTATAGTGTTATGAATTGGTAGGTTATATGATTAATTGTAGTATTGTGAGTTGATGTGTTGCATTAAGTGACATGCATATCATGCATACATGTAGGAATAAGATTAAAATGAAAGTAAGCTGAAAGATGGTGTGTTATCGAAAGAGTAAAATGCCACCTCATAAAAGAATACAAGGAGCTTTGCAAGGATCTGTTGGGTCTGATTCCTTACCATTAAAGAAGGGTACTGATGAGTATAGAATCCTAGTAATTGCAATCATATGAGTCACTAGTATGACTTTCGTTAAGAGCTTAGACTATTAGAAACGATAAGAAGAATGGTGTTTGGTTAGAGTGTAAGAAGAGGAAAGTTTGTATATATTTAGAAATAAGAAATATGGTGTAGTCTGATATGTTAAACATAGATTCAGTATTTGTCGTTATGCCAGTGAGTATGGTAACGACATTTGTGTGGATATGTACTTGAATTGATAGGGATGTGAAAAGGATTTCATGAATCGACTGAGGAAGAAATAGAGACACAGGGTGAAAACGACAAGATTTAAGGTGTACAAGCAAGGCCGAATTGAATGATTGAACTCAGAATTTATGATCTGGTATAAGGTTGTGTTAGTGAATTCGATACCAAAATTTTAAGATAGTTATGTGTTTATGCTTCTAACTTTATTAAGATTGTACATATGAAAAGTGAAATAAATGATAGTGATATATGTAGAAGTTCTCAAGGTTATGTCAACCAGTTATTATAAGTACATATTTGATAATGTGGTTAAATTGGTGAATAATGTGATTGAGTACATATGAGATTTATATTTAGATATGGTATAGGATGTAATCTATGATCCTTATAGTTAAAGATTATGAGATGAATTAGAGAAACGAGATGGAGCTATGTTATAGGTGATTATGTTGGAAGGTAACTACGATGAAACAGAAATTTTTTTGAATAGTCATAGAATATTTAGAGGTTGTTCAGAATCAATTACGATTAATGTATCATTAGCATGAGATATAAATTGGTGACTTTTCGAAGTTACTTTTATATATATGATGTAATGATCTTGATGGTGCATACCAAAATATAAGAGTAAACAAATATGCCTCTATTTCATTGAGTTTTATTATAAAGGATATCTTGATCATGCAAAGTGTGATAGAAATTGAAATTATTGAAATATCATGAATAGTTAAAATTGATCTTTTTGAGGTGTTAAGAATGGCTGAAACAGCACTGATGATGATAGTAGTTGATTGATAAAGATTGTATGAATAGTATAGATGATTGTGGCAAGAAATCTTCTTTCGAAGAAGAATTTCTTTGGATTAGGTTAAGCAAATCAGAAGTTTATATTAAGAATGATCAATGAAAGAACTAATAAGAAATGAATATGTAATGAATTAGAAGTGAATATTGGATTCATATCCCTAGTGAAGACTCAAGCATAAGAGCTAGAGTATGCTATTGAGAATGTATGTATTTTGCTCGATGAAAAGCATCCAACTACATGTGTGGATTTTAGGAAATTGAGATAACACTATTGTTAATGTGAAGAGAACTTAGATCCGCATTATACTCTATGAGAATATGCAAAGAAGGTATAAATTAGATTTTGATGAATGTGTTACCAAAGCATGAAGTTAAGTTGCAAATAAATTAAAATGTGATGAGAAACTAGTACGAATGAGAAAACATTAAAATAAGCCAATGTGAAATATGAGGAAATCTAAAGATTGGAGAAGATCATTTAAGAAAGGTTAGTCAAATAGAGAAATTGAAAATAACACGAGATAATGTTACCTTATTGAGGAAGTAGTTATTTAAGGAATTACGAGGACTAATTAGGGGCCATAGGAAGTTTGATAATAATTGTTTGAGTTGTCAATCAGCCCGATAGTACTATGATATTAAAGATTTGAGTGATCCAAGAAAGATTTGATGATATATTAAATTTCTTCGAAAAGTTGAGAAGAATAGTAGAATACTTGAAGAAATATGTGTGAAGTGTATGAGTAATGAAAGTAAAGAAAATTTTGAGGAATTTTACTGTTATTAATTATATCTATGGATTTGGAGATTCTATAGTATAAAATGATGTTATATAAGAGATTTTGATAAAATCCAATGCAGCAGGATAAAGTGATTTCATATGTATTGTAACACCCCACTCCCACAAAACACGTACCTGATATCTTAGGTGATATCCGAGTCCGTGCCCTACAGATATGGCATGCTAGAGCACTCAATCATTCAAAAGTCGGTATAAATTTTTTTTGGAACAACAAACATATGCAGAAATAATAACCAATTCAGACCCACTTTTATTCATAAACATTTTCAATTAACACAACATAATCAATAGAATTTTAATAGCCAATTGGGGCCCATTACAAATACAAAGCACTTTAGTCAAAATGTCTTTACATTCCACCACTTTGTATACACATTATACGAAAATTTTGGAATAAATTATTTTACCGAAATCGCTAAATACAAATTTATACAAAAATAGGAAAACACTACTGCAGACGTGAAATGATCCTTACCTCTATCTTTCCCTTGCATGCAGTAATTATACTCCCGTTTTCCTAACGGGAAATTCTTCTGAGTCCTGAAAAATATTTGTAAATTTTGGGTGAGTTTTGCGAACTCAATGAGTGACCATCATCGATGACTCACCCAATCACTTAACGCATAATTAACATCATTACACATTTCACACTTCACATTCAATACAATTTAATCACTCATATTATGTATATGCAGTGCACATGAGACCCACTTTCTATTTGTTACTTTATTGTGACCGAGTGCCTAAACTGTCCCATATAGGGCTCATTAATAAATGTCTCTTATCCACTTGGGGGATACAGGGCTCATTAAACGTTGACCCTGAGGTTCTGATTCACTTTTGAGTTCGAAGCTCATTTTCACTCGTTGACCTTTAAGCTCTGATCGGTGGCTACTCTTGTCATAACAGCCATTATGTTTCATGCATTCATGCAATGGAATGCATCAATCACATTTGCATGTTCCCATTCAATCTCATTCTCATATCATCGGACCTTAATCCGGCGTTTAACATTAAAGTTGAGGAAACACTTTCATTCATATGCAAATGCACATTCAAACACATTTATCATCGGACCGTGGTCTGGTATTTAACAATCAAATTATGCACACTTATTTCATCTCATTCACATACAAGTAACACTTCAATATCCCAATCAAACATCACAATCATCGGACCTTCTGTCCGGAAACCAATACATTGAATCACATTCATATAATCATTCAGTAGTCAACCAATATGAAAAAAATTTCAAACAAAACAAACAATAAAATGAGACCATCTAGGTCTACTTATTGTACACTCCAGATTAGCATTTGCTTCCAAATTTTGAAAATGTCGGAATGCGGACACTTAACCTACACAACCTATTTATGCAAGACACACATTGCACACTTATTAATAATGACACAATTATAAGCTTTTATTTATGCACAATTGTATAAATGGACTATGTACAATGCATGCTCAATGACAATCCTGGTACCTTACTAATTTCATATCTAAAGCTCATTTTCATTTCATAATTTAATCACTCATCATTTCTTTGAATAACAATCTCAATCCGTTGGTACTTTGATATCAATAACCTATCCACAATTTTTTTCCCATAAATACCTGTATGTGACTAGTGAAGAGGAAAAACAGAGTCTTTATATACATATATGTCACTATCAACTTTCAGCTTAAAACTCAATATTTCCTCTTCATTCCTATTTCATTTTAGCTCAACATATCACAACCAAATAAAAAATCTATCATTTTTAATAATAATCAAAGACAGAAACACTCACTACGTATATTCATCACATTTTTTGCATTATTGCACTTTCATTTTTTTGCATTTTCAACTTTTGCATTCATTTCACTTTCTACCTCTAGCTGTCACTTTAGTCTTTCTTTCTCAGCTCTAAACATCATCATACACTTATCTCTAAACTCTACATTCATTTTTAATTATCTCTAATAATACTCCAAAACTTACGTATATAAATATACATGAACATTAAAAACATCAACATAACAGAGCATTACCTATTCATGTTTCCAAATTTTTCTGCTCTCATCACATACACATTTTCATTGATCTTTCAACTCCAAAAACTAGTTTAACACTATCCCATAACATTTCAGTCATCAAATCCAAAGAAAATCACCATGTACAACACACTAAAATCTCCTCACTCATTTTTCCAGAAAATAAGAAGATCAATGTTCTTAACCATTTGGCAATGAACTAACGATGCATGCTTCATTTCATACAGAAATACATAATCATAACAAGCTTACTTGATTGAAGCTCCAATAACAACAAAATCACGTAACCCTAATCCCTCATGCACTATGTACATCAACTTGAAAGTTGACAGAGAAGTTCGATTGTTCTTGGGATAGAAGAAAGAAATATCAAAGTGGAAGTGATGACAAACAAAGAAAAGTAAGATTTAACTTTGGTGAATATTTGACGAAAAACTCTGTGTTGAAAGAACTCTAGAGAAAGAAGTTTCGAGAAAGATAAAGACAAGTACAATAGCTTATCTTTCAAGGGTAATAAAAATCTTAACTTTATAGCTTGGACACCTGTCTATTTGTTAACCACTTATCCACTTCCCTTTATTAAAAACTTACTTAAGTATAATTTATACTTAAGTTTCCATTAGCACCACCGAAGTCACAAGTTATATCCCATTAAATCATTTCTAGATTTTTTCCATAAAAACATCATTTTGGGTCAACTTTGCATGTTCTTTTTGACCCCGATACTAAAGTCATTTTGCAACACTTTCTTCTAGAACCATGTTCTCCTATGTCTTATGTTTCCATTGACACCAAAATCATCCAATTTAGTTTAGTAGTTTAAAAGATATACTTCAACCATTTTCGGACTGCTCTTGTCCAAAACAGTGTACTATGCACAACTTCCATCTAGAATTTAAACATCTTATAGACTAGTTCAAATTTCTAATTCCTTATATTATTTGTAGCCCTATTTATATAGTTTATTTCAAATAAAAACTCATCTCATTTGGAATCCTATAGGTCCATATATAATCAAAACATTGAGGTATGTTCAATAAAATAACACCAGTTCACTATTCCGACTGATTCCCTCACTTTCGTTCAATCAATCTTTTTCAAATCAATTTGGAATGCTACCAATTGTTTTAGAGAGGTAGAAAAATGTCTTATGAATCTAATGGTTTAAGAATCAAGTCATTTGGATGTCTAGACAAGAAGTTATGACCAAAAGAGTGAAGGATGTTTACATCAGTCCACTACAGCAAGCATTCAATGTCACGATCGTGAGATTTGAGGTGGTTTCGAAAAGTCATGATCGTGCTTATGCATGATTGTGCTTTTCCATACTCCTCCAAAAAGTCACGATCGTGCTATCCCTCTTTTTTTTCTTCACTTCATGCATTGCAATCTCTCTCTCTTCTTCTCAAAATAGACCTTCATGTCCACCTTTCGTGGTCAATTTGATAAGGAATATGAAGGATTTAGGCAAAACAATATTCTAAAGAATTGTTCCTTTATGTCTTAAGTTTCAAATGGAACCAACTTCATGCAATTTTGTTCAATATTATGGAATTTATACTAAAAACAGTACAGACTATTCCAAACCACGATAGAATCCACAAACTCAACTTCAAGCTAAATTTTGAAACTCTTAGAGATAGAATTAAATTTTGATTACTTCATGAAAATATATCCATATCTCTTTAGTTTAATAAGTACTTAAAATAATCTTATTTAGACATATGGAAAAAATACAGATTTATGTTCAGTGGAAACATTGCATATGTAAAGGTCCAGCACACTTCAGCAAAGTTCATCTCTGACTCTAATTCATCTCTACATCTTAAAACGTCTCTTTTGCTTACTCTATCACTTCTAGCTTATTTCCTCATCACTCTCAGCTCATTATCATTCACAAACAAATCAAAACCCATTATTACTCATAAACATCGAAAACAGAACGTTCATATATGAATGTTAATCCTAGCTTCTGCAATTCTTCATTTTCTGTATCTTCCCACTAATTTTTTTTTCCACTCCTAATTCATATATTCAGTCTTTATATACCCATGAAAACCTCTAAACATATCAAAAGAAAACTTATATAATAATTGATCAAAACCGAAAACTTCCCATAAACTTTCTCTCACCACTGTGTTTTCATTTTCCAAAACATTTCATTTCATCAAAAACTTACCATTTCGTTAACTTTATTTCACGACCTCATCAACATCTTCATATAAAATCATTAAACTCATTTCAGACCATATAAAACCATCTCTAAAAATACTTCTCAATTACATGCATTACGTCAACTTTTACCCAGAACATAGTACATGCATTTCTTCATCAACTTACGTAAACTTCCGCATATTCAAACTAGAATAGATTATCTACATATATATATCCATCCACAAACATTTTACAACTCCTCTCAGGTATAAAAATCAAAAATCAATTCAAGAAAACTCGTCAGATATTCACCCGTTATCAACCTTCAAAGTCGCGATAGTGCATGTGCACGATCGCGATTTTTATCCTTGAACCTCCAAAGTCGCTGTCGTGCATGGGCACGATCACGACATTCACTTAAAAACATCCTTTAAACAACCAAAGTCGCTATCGTGCATGTGCACGATAGCGACATCCACTCTTAAAAATCCAATGTCACATACCTAAGTTCTAACTTCTATATCTTTTGATCTAGAACTCCAAAAATTGTAAACTTTATATCACTGGAAAGCTAGAAGAAAGATCTACAACTTTCATGAAGACAATTTTGTCAAAATCTATCTAGATCAATACAATTTATTCATGGAAGTTTCAGATCAATATTAACTTTTCTAGCTTCTCTTCTTCATTCAATTTACGTAAATTTTAATAAATCACCATCCAAAATCCACTTAATACTGTTGGAAACAATTTTCAATTCTCAAATCCACCATCTTAATTTATTTCATCATAGTAACCACAATTTTTCACGTATTCCATTACAATTCAATTATACCCGGAATGTCACTGAGTGCATGTACAATTATTTTCATGTGTGCAACAATTCAAATTCACAAGCATGCATGCTAACATTATGCATGAGCATGAGATGCAAATTTTTTCTCCAACTCTCACATTGCTATTTTCTCCATTATTGAAATCTAAATTCTAACCCTTAATATGGGGACGGGATGTTATATGTATGGAGACAGTATATGTATAAGAACCTCTTGGATATATATATATATATACAAATAAAAAAAAGTTTGAGGAAATTATTGAATTGAGAAAAATTGAATACGAGACTGAGACGATGGATATAAGTACTGAAAGACTATCATGGTACAAAGGAGTATTTCCAAATAAAGTTAGTGTTATATCGATACATTAAGCATAAATTCGATATTAAGGTTATCAGATCTAGTGCAAAAAGAAGCATAGAATGTGAAGTTGAATTTGGGCAAATCAAAGTGCTATTTGCTATGAAATTGAAGGTCAGTATTACATGGAAGGACTAACCAAGCCCAAATTGGGGATTCAGAAATTGTTAATCTGATTGAGAGATGGAAAATAGATTTGAATTTTGGGTTTGAATAGGAAGAATGATGCATTGTGATTGAAATAAGAAGAATACGTACCAATAAAGATGATTGAACAAAGAGACTGGTAGAGGGGCATAAATAACAACCTATAATATTCATCCTAGTGGGAATACGCTGAGATAAGGTTTGATGACTAAAGAGGTAGAAGCTAATGACCACACTTTTGAGTTGCCAACAGTCTTGACTATTGGAGATATGCTTAAAGCTTACTTTTTGGGAGTTCATAGGAATATGAGATCAAGGTATAGCTTTGATTGACTTAAAGCATGACAATCATTATCATAGTGATTTCATTAGAATACTGTATGAGGACTTTGGTGGATCAACATCAAAGATATGGAATACAGTGAGATGGACATAAGAGTTAAGTGTATTGACACTATAGAGATGTGAACTATGAAGTAAAGGATGAAATTTTTATGAGAATATCACTTTCCCAAGGTGTGTTTAGATTGAGTGCAAAATGTGCTCAGGTTAGGATAAAGAATCAACTAAGCTTGAATTGTATTGGCCCAAATAAAGATATTGAGAACCGGACCATTGACTTATGAGTTAGTATGACTAACAAAGATGTCTCAGATTTATAATATGTTATATGCAAGCATGTTAAGGAATATCAATATGATTTGGTATTGGTTTTATCGACGCAAAATGTGGAAAATGGTGAGTAATCTGAGATATATATATATATATTGAGGAATTAGTTAAGAAAGTGAATGATAAAATAAGTGATTGAAAGACCAAGTGAGTTTTTTTTACTATGATCATTTGGAAAAAATTAGTCAAGTGAAGAAGTTACTAAGGATACTGAGGAAAACATAAGACCCCATTACCTCCAATGATCTTATCACTTAGATAAGAAATTCGAGGACGAAATTCTTTAAGGGGGGAGAATTGTTGACCCCAAATTTTTCTTAGAAGATTTGAAGTAGTAAATGAGAAGTGTGCATAGATTTATGTTTTGCTTTGGTGTTTTTGGTAGATGAGAGATTATGAAATGGGAAGAATTAGGGTGAAAGTGAAGTTGAATTTGTGTAGTAAGTTGATGAAGAATATGTATATAAGTGTATGTTTTGTTATTAGTGTTCATGATTAATCATGGACTATAATTTATTTATGGATAATATTGATTTGAAATGAAGTTGAAAAAGAGGACTAAATGAAGTAGAAAAGGTGATCTTTGTATGAGTTGTATTAAGTAAAGTTTTTAAAACAAAATTGGTAGTTGATCTAGGCTGAATTAGTTAAAGTTGTTTTCTGGAAAGTTGTAGCCTATCCTTCTAGCTTTCCAACGATATATATAGTATAGAAATTTTAGACATCGAAGTTCAAAGTATGGTCTTTAGAAGGAGAGATACTTAGGAGCATAGATGCTTCGTCTGTAAAGATGTATCGTCTGTAAAGACGTATCGTCTGTGATGACATCACATCATCTGTGATGATGTCATTTCTTCTGTAAGGATGCATCGTCTATAAAGATATATCATCTGTAAAGATATATCACTTGTGATGATGTCATATTGTCTTAAGAGCTATATCGTCTTAAGTTGACTTTTCTCTGTCTGCTTCTTGCTTCTTCTGTCTTTGCTTCGTTTGTTTTTAGCTTCGTCTACATTTTAGCTTCGTCTACTTTTTTCTTTCGTCTGCTTTCGGTTTCATCTACTTTCGGCTTCGTCTGCTTTGGGCTTCGTCTGCTTTTTAGCTTCGTCTACTTTTTGCTTCGTCTATTTTTGGCTTCGTTTGCTTTTTGGTTTTGTCTACTTTTTTGCTTCGTCTGCTCTTTGCTTCGTCTGCTTTATGCTTCATTTGTTTTTCAATTCGTCTCACCCTTCGTCTTTGGTTGACTTTCTGCTTCGTCTTACGTTGATCAAAACATCTTCTGATCCAAATTTGACACTTTAAATGACAAAATCTATCTTTGAAATCTTCATAAAAGTTGTAGATCTTAAAGTCCTCTTTTGAACTATTCAAAGAACACCCTAATCTAATATCTGTAGAGAAAGTTATGACAATTTTTCCAATTCGTCTAGTTTTTTCAATTCATTTGATCCTATCATCTGGTCCACTTTTGACCATTCAGAAGATAGAATTTTTTTCAAGTTATGCATAAAATTTTTAGATCTCAAAATCCTCTTTGAAACTGTCCTAAGATGATCTTAATCTGACATCTGTAGAGAGAGTTATGTCATTTGTCACGTGATAGGTTCAATATGATTGAGGGCAAAATCATGTTTGATTCTTTCGACCAAAACTTGGTTATCAGACCTCCAAATGAAGAGATTCTTAAACCAATAGTTTCTTAACACATTTTGTCCCTCTATAGAATTTGATAGCATTTAATATTGATTTTAGAAAGATGAATTGAATCAAAGTAAGAGTATCGGTTGGAAGAGTATGAATGGGATGAATTTAAGTATAATATACTGTTTCAATATAAGAACAGTCTGAAAATGTTTGAGGCAATACTTTTAGAGTTCTGAACCAAATGGATTGAGTTTGGTGTCATTAGAAACTTAAGGCAAGAGAGAACATTTTTCTAGAAGAAAGAGTTATGTCAGAATGCTCAAGGGTATTGTTGGCGAGACATTTAAGCATAAAAAGACAAAAGGCTTAAGTGGAAGGGCAAATGGGACATTTCTCACTCATTAAGGATATAATTGGAAGAGGAAGTGTTGTCTAGCATTTTAAGAAGAGAAGAGAACAAAAATTGAAGAGAAAAAGAGCGAGTGTCATAAAAAAGAGAGAGAAATACAAAGAGAAAAAGAGAAAGAAGAGAAACAAGCTAGGTTTTGATTTTTCTTAGTATTAAAGAGTGATTTAAAAGTGGTTCAAAAAGAGAAAAAGGTAGAGGAAGAGAAGATCTTCCCTTTGAGCTAAAGATCCCTTCATTTGGTAAAGAATAAAGGGAACTAAGAGAATTGTACCCAAGAGCAAAGGGAAAGATAACCTTGACTTGGATTTTTGCAAGCAAATGAGGTGGGTAATATATTTATAGTTTTATGTGATTGGGCAAATTCTTGCCTATGTGTGTATGTTTGAAATTGGCTTGTTGTAAATGTTGAAATTGCATGATGAAATATGATATGTTATACCTCAAGAGAGGTCATGATATTTTTGTATTAAATGAGAAAGAAGAAAAAGCTTGAAAGTATAAGCATCTGCTAAAAATAATTTTGAGCATGATTATGTGCTTCTGTTTGGGTGAGAGTGGAACCATTCTGTTCATCATGTACACGTTGACAAGAGCGTTCTCCCAGCTGCCCGCTTACGGCATATGAGCTTCGAAATTGAACTCATTCTATTCATGGGGTAAACTTTAGTTTCCCCATTTTATTTCCATGGAACCCTCGAGCTATTTGTTGTGCATTGCATCTTTAAATTATCAAGTGTTATGTGTTATGATTTTTGAGCTAAATTTGATGAATGTTTAAACTTTCGGATACATATCTGTATATATATATGCATATGCTTGAATTTGTGGTCAATTACCAATGGCTATAAATATATTAGCTACTGAGCTATGTAGCTAACCCCACAATTCCCTGAGATGAATAGCAATTCTTGCAAGACATCGGGACTCCAAGATAGATAGAGACTTTTGTAATTAAGTTAGTTTAGGAACTTTTGTATTTTAGAATCATTTTAAGCATAAGCATTCAATTATATCATATGTACTTTGTATTTTTTATCTTATGATAAGTCAAAGGGTTGGTTTTTGAAATGTAAAGATTTTATGAAGACAAGCATTGTGTTCTGTAATGGGTCCAAATGATTACTGAAACTCTGATGTGTTCATTTATGTTTGCATCTTTGTGGCGGAAATTGTTTTAAATAAATTGGGCCGATTTGATTATCGATTTTTCTCATATAATTGAGCTTTATTGTGATATTTGACTGTTGTGGACACGCCACCCTTATGGTATGACCGTTTATTGGCTTTGATTTGACTCCAAATCGTTGGGCTCTGAAAACGGTGTAACATTCCGTTACCCTAGTAAAGGCAAAATTAATAGATGAGAGAAAGTGTTGAGGAAGTAGGAAACACGTTCCATGCTCATGCATAATATGGCATACATATGCATATTGAATAGTAAATGTTCCTGTACATAAAAATAATTGTACATGCATTCATTGACAACTTCCGGGTATGATTGTTTTTTAATTTGATTTTATTGAAAATGAGAAGTAGAGGGAGTTGAAAGAGTGATCTGGAAATGTTCAC
>JANIJH010000682.1:0-13142 GCA_024520975.1 Erythroxylum areolatum | reverse complement strand
ATATATTTGTAATTTTTGTAGCTGTTATTATGATGTTTATGCAAATATTATTACAATGTCCCTATGACATACTACATGCATTTATGATGATCCTTATATGACTAAGTGATTTTTTTAATGGAATTAAGTGATTGATATTTGGATTATGTGTTGATTTCTTTGGCTATGATTACGGAGAAGGGAAAATTTGTAGAATGTGCCACTTGATGGGCATGCATCAGGACTAGATGCATACTAGTTTAATTATGAGAGATGATTATGATATGATATGGAGACATAATACGGACTGATCTTGGTTGATGCTTGGCCTTTTATTAGGTCCTTATTTTATTTGTATATTATTGATGTGATTGTGGCTTTGGATGTATTAATTTAGGGTTGGTCTGTTGATGATGCTCGGCTCCCTGCAGCCTTTTAAATTAATATA
Organism: Erythroxylum areolatum; assembly: GCA_024520975.1. Classification (NCBI taxonomy): domain Eukaryota; kingdom Viridiplantae; phylum Streptophyta; class Magnoliopsida; order Malpighiales; family Erythroxylaceae; genus Erythroxylum; species Erythroxylum areolatum. Next base: position 12,715 of record JANIJH010000682.1, on the reverse strand, counting down.
GCCTTACAGATAAATGAGTATTGGTATATGGCAGGGCCATTGGTGATGCTTAGCTCCTTAAAGCCATTTTAGGTGTAGTATTGTGAGGATTTACCCTTAGAGACTAGGATCCTGCAAATAATCCTTCTCTACAATTTTTTTATGTATTACACGTGATTGGTTATGCATCAAATATATGTGCTTATGTCCATTAATGAGGTCTGACTCCCACAACCTTATTTTTCAGGTCAGTTACCACCAACTTCATAGCAACATATCTACTTCAATGTGTGCTTTTGATTTTTTTTTCATTTATACTTGTACTCTAGCCTCCACAATGATAAGATTTAGTAAGTCGACAATTTTTCCTCTCATGTATGCTAACATTATTGTATTTTATTGTGTTTCTACTTACACCTGCTAATGTTTTTATTGTTTATTTTTTAATGTTTTATATTTATTCTGTCACTAGTAGTTAGGCTTATATGTGATTTGTGGGCTTTAGCTTTCAGGTTTCATATACCAATCATATGCTCGTTTGGGTTGTGTAAGGTTAGTATCAAACCTTAAGTTTAAAGATTTAAGGCCTGAAGTGTCATTCTACTTGTTAATACAAATACATAGGAATTTAATCACTTCTTAAAATTGCTTCCTTACTTAAAATACTTATATGGTCTAATGGTTTGCTAACCATTCCTTTGCTTCCTTTGTCAACATAAAAACATGTGCTCGATTTCTCACTAGAATTGGCCAAGTGGCCCACAATGAGGCCTCAACACAAGAAGAGGCATTTCCCTATGTTGCCTTAGCTAGAAGGTATGGTAGGTACAAGACAATTAAGGCTCAAGAGGCACTTATAGAAGAGCCAGAGGTGTTACAAGGAGTTCTCGAGGCACCTATATTTAACATGCAAGAGTTTCTCATAGGAATAAAAGTTAAAAATTCCATGTTTTGAGATTCGATGATGGTGATGCAGAAGATGATGATGAAGTATCTATAATCAAACTTTTTGTTAGGGTATAATTAGAGTGGGAGCTCTCGACAAAGGGCTATTTAAGTACATGGTAAGGAGATATCTAACTGTAGATATAAGGGAGGATTCAAGTTTGCATTTAGAGCAGGTAGCAACAGTAGCAGACGAAACTATGGAAGGAGCTCTAAATATAACAGTTTGGGCTTGACATCATTCATTTACTAGCATTATAGTATGGTGCACCAAGGCCTATGCTACATACCATCAAGAGGCTATTATAAATATGGCTAGTATGGGAATTTAATAAGGGACTTTCTAGAAATGGGATATCATCATATATCTTCTAGTGTGGTGCAACCTCCAATTTAGAAGTCATAAGGGGGATCACAATTTGGTGCTCAGCAAGGGCAAGGTTTTAGAAGGAGGCATTCAAGAGGAAAATTTGGAGGCAGCAATTAGCGATAATCCTTTAGCTCTCAGCATGTAGGTCATAATCAAGCCAGGGTGTTCACCTTCACCCCTCAAGATGCACAGGCTTCAAATACAGTGGTATCTAGTATTCTTTTCATCTTTAGATTAAAAGTTATAGTTATGATAGATTTATGAGCAACTTATTCTTTTATGGAATCCAAATTTTTATGAGACTAGAAGTATGCCAAATAGAATGGAAGAATCTTTATCCATATCCATACCTCTTACTAATGCCATAAAGGTGGTTTAATCTACTATTTGTGACTTGTAACAGTCCAAACCACCTGCCTATAAATATTGTCCACTTTGGATTGCTCATTGGGTCAAGGCCCTCACGGTTTTGCTATTCCCGCACCCAAGAAAATGCATCTATAGAGAAGAGGTATCTATACCCTTAGAAGGCGTACTTCGTCCTCCTCTCCAACCGATGTAGGATCTCACAATCCACCCCTCTTAGGGCCAAGTGTCCTCACTGGCAAAATAGGTCAGGAATCGGCTCTAATACCATTTGTAATAGCCCATACCACCTACTACAGATATTGTCCACTTTAGGTTGCCTATCGGGTGAAAGCCCTCATGGTTTTGCTCATCCTACACTTTAGAAAATGCATACGTGGGGAAGAGATATATGTACCCTTATAAGGCGTACTTTGTTCTCCTCTCCAACCGATGCATGATCTCACATGACCTGTGGAGGTTGATGGTAGGATATTGGTAGCTAATTTTTATAGTGCTACCAGTTGTGGATTTTTACGTAATATTAGAGATGGACTAATTGTTTAGTCGTTACACCACCTTGGATTATAGAGAGAAGAAAATTGCATTTCTTATTTTGGGTGATGTAGAGTATAATTTTGAGGGAGATAAGAGGACCATCCCATCTAACATAGTTTTGACATAAGTAAATAATAAGATGCTCAGACAAGGGTGTTAAGGGTTCTTGGCCTCAGTCAAGGGTACCTCCTTAGAAATTAACAACTTCTAAAATGTTCTAGGATTTTGAAAGCTTCCATATGTATTTCTTGAAGAGTTACTAAGGCTACCTCTAGAAAGAGATATCAAGTTATGAATTGATCTAGTACTTAGTGCAACTTGAATTTCTATACCTTTATATAGAATGAAGCCTGTAGAGTTAAAAGAAATTAAAAATAACAATTGTAGCATTTATTGGATAATGGTTTCATCAGACTAAGAAAATCACCATAGGATACGCTAGTATTATTTGTAAAGAAAAAGGATGATTCTCCTCAATTATGTGTTGACTATAGGAAGTTGAATAACATGACCATGTATAACAAGTATCTGTTACTCCAAATTGATGATCTATTTGATGAAATTTAGGGTGCTAGGTATTTTTTTAAGATAGACCTAAGGTCTAGATATCATCTGCGAAGAATCAAAGGAGAGGATATACTTAAATTTTCATTTAGGACTCGATACTACCATCATAAATTCCTAGTAATGTCATTTGGAATCAATATAATTATGCAACGCGAAAACTACACAAATTTTTCTATTTTGTATCATTTTCTCCAATATCTTCCATTGAGCCTTAAGAACACTTAAAGCCCTCTCAATACAACTTCTCAATGATGAATTAGCTTGATTATAAACTTCTCGAGATCCCCTTGGATTTGCACCATGAAACTCCAATTGATGATATCTTGTCTTTGGGTAAGGTGTCAAATATCCTTCTCTTTTCGGTTAGCCTTTGTCAACCAAGTAACATTTACCTGAGTTTCCATAGAAGCAATATAATTAGTATAAATAATATCATAAAAAGTCTAAATCATGAATAGCAAATCTTACAGATCTTAAAGTTACCTCTTGGTGGTTTTAAAATTTAAGTCTCGGATTACCGATTGTATCAAGAAAAATATGAGAATCATGTGTTAATCCCTCCCAACCCGCTAAAACATATGTAAATAGTAAGCTAAAGTCACATGCTGCCAATACATTTGTTATTGTTATTCCTTTATGTCCTCTAAATCTCATCCTCCTTTGCAACAACTACCACTATATGTGTACCATCAATAACTCCAATGCAATCCCAATATAAAACAATAATTATAAAATGATAAAACAACATTTTTCAATGGGAAATATAATGAAGGGGGAGGAAGAACATATTCAATTACCTTAAAATGTAGCATATATCTAACATCATTAGCAATTTGTGGTGGAATTGTTAGCCCCCTAAATTTTTTTTCATTGAAGTTAAGCATGATTAAACAAATTATGAGGTTTATTGGATTAATTATTTTTGGAGTTAATTATTATGTCAAGATTAGTAGGATTTTATTGCATGGGTTAATGGAATTAAAGTGTTAACTTTATAAGAATGTCCAAGGGTGTCTTTGGCAAGACACTTAAGGTTAAAAGAACATAAGCCTATAAGGAAAGGTAAAATGGACTTTTTGGGCTCATTAAGGGTAAAAAAAGGGAAAAAGAATATGTTGTCTTGCTTGTTAAGAAGAGAAAAACGTGAATTGAGAGAGAATAACAAAAATAGAAGAGAGAAAGAAGAGAGTTTCGGTGGAGAGGAGAGAAAAGAAGGAAATATAGTTAGGGTTTTATCATTTCTTGGTTTTTAAGAGAGAGTTTGAGGTTATTCAAGAAGGGAAAAAGGTAGAGGAAGAGAAAAGCTTCCATTTGAACCAAAGATCTCTTCATTTGGTGAAGAATCAAGGTAAGATCATTTTGAATATTTTAGATTTTTGGAAGGATTTTAGTTCATGGAGTTTAGAAAACATATAGGTTTAAGAATTCTGGGATCAATTTTAGTGAATATGTCTTATAAGTTCTCTAATTTGAATTCCTATTGAATGGGAGTTTTGTCCTTGATAAAGGAAATCAAGGGAGGCAAGAGGAGCAAGAGTAGAGGCATTTTTTAGCAAGTCTTTAAGCAAGAAATTCAAGGTGGGTACATGTTTATAATAGAGTAAATAAGCCACTAATGTTTTCTTTGAATCAAAGAAGTTTCATGATTTCAATTGCATTATAAGTGTTGCATTTATTGCTTTTGAATGATTGGAGAAATTGCAATATATTGTTATATAAATTGTGTGATGATTTATGAAAAGACTTTGGGAGTGATTTTTTTTAAAAGATAACATGTTTATAAAATCATGTTTTTGAAATATCTCATGTTTATTAAAAAAAAATCAAGTTTTGGAAATGTGTCATTTTAGGCAACAAGTTTATAAGTCATGAACTACATGTTATGTCATAAACTACATGTTATATGGGTTTGTGGTGGTCTTCTAAGTTAAATCAAGTGCACTTCGACTAAACGCTTCTCCCTCCTACTTGCTAGTGGCATGAAGCTCCTTCATAGACTCCGCTAAGTTCACGGCTACACAAAACCATTATGTGGGATTGTGTTAGTACGTTCTGTTCATGACTACACAGGAACATTATTTGGGAATGTGATAGTTCATTCTGTCTATGAACCTCCCAAACTATTATGATATGCTTATGTGCTTATGTTATGTTAACAAGTTTGATGCATTCATGTTTTGTAATTCGTAAACTTTGGTTAAGGTTTTGAGAATGATACAATTTATGATTTCAATTTGAATTTTATATTAACCAATGAACATTTCCAAGGTTTTGCTTATTTTTCCATTATAAACTATTGCCCACAAGCTTTCAAGCTCACCCCCTTTTCATCCCGTCTTCAGGTGAAAAAAATGAGATCGAGTAACCAAAAATCGAGGCATCATTATACTTTTGCAATGTTTTGTGAATTAAGTTAGATTTTGTATAAGCAAGGCTTTAGGCACATTTTGAGAATTATTAGGTGTTGTATCTTTTGTATTTTGGATTTTGATACCGATAATGTAATGTAGCTTGAAGGCCATTAAAGCTTGGTAAACTCTTATCCTTGGAGTTAATGAAATATGAATTATGTATGGATGATGTGAGTTGAAATTAGATATATGGGAAGAAGTTATCAACTTGAGTTGATGATTTTGAACATGAATTATCGGTATATATACATAAGTGATATATATGGAAAAGAAAGATAGGAATTACAAATGATGAGATGTAGTTGAATGTGATGAGTCAAATGAGTTGAGATTTGAGAGTTTAATGAAGTCAATCTGGTAGTTGAATGGATAAGAATGATGTTGCATTAGAGGAAGTGAAATTGGGAAATTTTTCAAGTCTTCATAAGGTAAATTTGTGTTCTGGCTTCTGGGTAAAACTATATTAATTTAGGCTAAACTAGACAAATTTGTCTTCTAGAAAGTTGTAGCTTGTCTTTCTAGCTTTCCAACGATATATAGTATAAAATTTTTGGACATCGGAGTCGAACGTTATGATCTTTTTAAGTAGAGGTGCTCTGGAGAGTGTAGTTAGTGATTTAGAACTTTTGGGTATGTGAGGAAGACCTAGTAGAAATACCTTCGTCTGATGCATCTTAGACTGAATCATCTGATACACTGTAGACTGAATCGTCTGGTGCACTGTAGATTGAATCGTCTGATGAGCAGTAGACTGAATCATCTGATCCACTGTAAACTGAATCGTCTGATGCATCTCAAACTGAATCATCTGGCCTTTCGTCTAGTCCAATTTTGACCCTCTAGATGACAAAATCTCACTCAGTGTCTTTATAAAAGTTGTATATCTATAAGTTCTCTTTCAAACCGTCTAAGAATGACCTTGATTTGATGTCTCTAGAGAAAGTTATGCTAATTGTCCCAAAGTAGGTCTTAGACTGAAGCCTATCGTCTGACCTTTCATTTGGTATCGTCTGACCTTATCGTCTGTTTCAATTTTGACTCTTTAGATGATAGAGTCTATCTTCAAGTTCTTATAAAAATTGTAGATCTATAGGTATTTTTCAAAACCATCCTAAGATGACTTTTATTAGACATCTCTAGAGAAAGTTATGTCAGTTGTCCCGAAACAGATTCAATATGATTGAGGACAAAACCTTGTTTGATTCTTTTGGCCATAACTGCATCATCCGAGCTCCAAATGAGATGATTTTTTTTGTTTCTGAATAAACTAGAGACATAGAGCTACAAATTATATGAAGGAATTTAATTTTAATTCAATCTCTAAGACTTTCAAAGTCTGGTTAGAAGTTGGCTATAGTGTACTGTTTCAATTTAATAACAGTCTGAAAATGTTTGGGCCCTAAATTTCATATTTTTGAACCAAATTGATTGATCTTGATGTCATTACAAACTTAAGAAAATGGGGAACAAACGTTCTAAAGAAGTCAAATTGTAATTCAGGTTTGAGGTTTCCCAAAATCTGTTATGAAATAGGAGAAATGAGTTTGTTTTTGATATTTGACTGGTGTGGGCACGCAACCCTTGTGGGATGATGGCCAATGAAGGTTGTTGGAAATAACCCTAGAGGATAATTTTCACACGTCTTAAGATGCTCCAGATAGTTAGGCTCCAAAAAAAAAATTTGGTGCGCAATGGTTGATTATAAACATGTACCTACCTTGAATTTCTTGCTTAAAGACTTGCTCAAAAATGTTTCTGCTCTTGCTCCTCTTGATTCTCTTTATCAAAGACAAAATTCCCATTCAATAGGAATTGAAATTGGAGAACTCATAAGACATATTTACTAAAATTGATCCTAGAATTCCTAAACCCATACATTTTCTAAACTCTATGAACTAAAATCCTTCCAAAAATCCAAAAGATTCAAAATGATCTTACCTTGATTCTTCACCAAATGAAGAGATCTTTGGTTCAAATGGAAGCTCTTCTCTTCCTCAACCTTTTTCCCTTCTTGAATAACCTCAAACTCTCTCTTAAAAACCAAGAAATGATGAAACCCTAACTATCTTTCCTTCTTTTCTCTCCTCTCCACCGAAACTCTCACCTTTCTCTCTTCTATTTTTGTTCTTCCCTCTCAATTCACGTTTCTTTTCTTAACAAGCAAGACAACATATTCTCTTCCCCTTTTTACCCTTAATGAGCCTAAAAAGTCCATTTTACCCTTCCTTATAGGCTTATATTCTTTTAACCTTATGTGTCTTACCAAAAACACCATTAACCCATGCAATAAAATCCTACTAACCTTAACATAATAAGTAAATCCAAAAATAATTAATCCAATAAACCCATAATTTGTTTAATCATACTTAACTTCAATGGAAAAAAATTTCGGGGGCCAACAAGAATGTCCTTGAATTCGGGATATTTTGGTATGAGTATATCCCTTGAAAATCCATCTATAGCAGTCAAAACTTCTTTAGAAACTCTATTCACAATTTCACCATAATGTTGAAAACGCTCTTTGATATCTCTATTAGAGGAACCTTTATTTAGGACATACACAAATAAACCGACTTTCTCCAAAATATACATCATATCCGAAGGTCTCAAACCATAATTATTTTCCAAAACCATAGATAATTGATAAAATGTATTTTGATTCATCCTAAATGTATTAAAACAGCTTTTTTCATGACCATTCAATAATTCATTCATCCATAGTTCTCCTGTTTGATAGGAAGCCATGCATAGTTCCTTTTATATGTGGTTAAAAAATACACAGTCATGTGATCCACTATACAAGCCATCGAACCCCAAAACTCAATCTCATTGTCCAAAAATTGCTTCATTTGCAGAAGTTGCATTATTTACATAACATTATCATCCATACCTACAAATCAATAAGTAAAACTATATGTAAATAAAGAAGACACTTATATGTCTAAATATAAAGAAATAAATAATATAACACATAATAAAATTATAGATTACCAACAAGATAACATAATATAATAAGATAAGATAACCAAATTCATAATGTCTTAAAAACACTGTGTCAACATAAGTGCACAAATAATAAAAAAGTAAACTAAATATAGTAATGGATAGATAGAAACAATGTTTAATGTTTTTTATGTTTGTCATACTCGTACATAAACTTTATGTATTCAACCCTCTTTATATCATCTGGTAAACCAAAAAAATGGACCTTCTTTGCGGATCTTCAATCAACATGGAAGCAAAGTAAATTTCAAGAGTACCAATCTCCAAACCAGGCAAAGTACATATTTTTTCCAAAGCATTTGTAACATCATGATGTGATGCACCAGCACCAGTGCTTTGTGATGCACCAATATTCATTGTTTCCAAATTTTTCGTAATGGATCTATTCATCTCCATTGTTGCTCTCTGTCTCTCTTGAATCAATTGCATTATATCGTCAAGCCTCTCATACATTGTTGCAGACCTTCCTACCCTTTTAGTGAAATTAGTTCTTACACTCTTGTTACTTTGTTAACTATCACTCTCCAAAACCCTTTTGCATCTTCTTCTCTCACTCCCGTCATCATGTGTAGCTTAAGAGGTCGGGGTAGATTCTCTCCACGCTTCTTTCCAATTGTTTAGACCACTAGTCTCATCTATATTCTCATGATCATGATAGCCTGACAATTGATGATGAACATTATAACTATCAGGTAGAGAAGGAACATATACGTCTTCAACTTCTCGTTATCCTTGTAGAGGGTCAGACACAGGACAAAATGTAGTCTCTCTTTGGGCCAAACTTTCAAAAAGTTGATCCAACTTACATTCAAGCTCAGGTTTAAGCCCTTCCTCTTTAAATGTTTTAAAACTGATATTATCCTACAAACAATTAAATAACTTATATTTAAATAACTATTTAGCATTAGAGTATAGGAAAATAATTTAAATTGGGGAAAAAGGGATAACCTTAATCTTCAAAGTCCACAACTCCTCACTAGCAGCAATTATTCCTTTGTTATAATCCCATCCTAATCCTCTTTCTTTCCCTTTCAACTGTTTTCAAAGACTCCATCCAGTTCTCATCCAATCAAACTTATTTTTAAGCTTTGTTTTATCCCATGGTAAGTTGGTTGCTTTGTGAAACTCTTCCTCCACCTTCTTCTATGGTAACCTTTGATCAATAACTCCATCGCATTTTCCGTTACTCTTTTCAATATGTTGGTTACAAATGTCACAAAAGATAAGAAGAGTTTCTTTTTGCCAACGAATCCTACCTATATCATTCCCCCCTTGACTTCCTCCTTTGTTGCCTTTTTTAGATGATGCCATCTAATCATATAAGATAAAAAATATTATATGCTATTTAATCAATTTGCAATTGATTTCACTACTTAATTAGTTTTACTAGCTTGAATTAGACTAGTTCATCAAAATAAATATATAATTACTTTTTTATCGTCATAATATTTTTATTAATTACTTAATTTAAAATTATTGTATCTCTTAATTTAAAATGAGTAATAGAATTAAATTGTGAATATTATTTAAAAATTATATAAAATTGTAATATATTTTTATTTAAATTATTATATTATTAAAATTTTTAATTAAATTACCATTTGTTTATATATAATAATTTAAGAAAATTATACTTCTTTTGGTAACAAAAGAACAACTAAATAATTAAATAATATTAGAAAAAGATAAACATGAAAATAAAAAAGAGAGAAAAGAGAGAGTTAGGGATAAAACATGAAAATAAAAATGAGAGAGTTAGGGATAAAACAAAATGGTTGCAAGTTAGGGAGTTAGGGATAAAACAAAATGATTGCAAGTTAGAGAGAAAAAAAAAAGAGAGAGAAAGAGAGACTTAGGGATAAAACAAAATGGTTGCAAGTTAGGCTTCGGTGGAATGATAAGAGAGAGATCTAAATTAACAAGGCCATTATTAAAAATAATGATACTTTTCTGTTCACTAAATTTGAGAAGTTTAAAATAACACTTCAAAAACATGAGTGTACGTTAAAATAAAAAAATATTAGTGTGTTAAAATAAAAAATATTACCTATTTTTCTTTTAAATTACTATTTGTTTATCTATTAGAATATTGATTTTCAGGTGAATGCTACAAGGTTAGATATAGGTTGTAGAGTGTTGTAATGGGTTGAGAATTAATGAAGAGAAGTGGCATGAAGCATGTTTTTTATATATATGAATAATTACTTACAACATGGCTTAAAGGAAGAAATGTCTTTGTTGAAAAAAAAGATAAATTTTAGTAAAAGCTATTAAAAAAAGAATAAATGATAAGGGTCGTGTATATTTGTTATAAATCTTAAGGGCTAAGAAGTAAATAAAAAATCCATGCATGTTGTACAATAATGACAGTTTAGAAAGTGGAGTATAGGTAGTTTTAATACATAGTCTAGCTATGTTAGGTCATAAATTTATATTTTGTTAGCAACCTAAACTCCATTAAAATAGCCTCCAACATATGCCTTTTATATGTTATTGATTTGACCCTCTATCAAATCTCCATCATCTACTCACATGTACATGTCGCACATTAAGCAAATCATTTATAAATACCAAAAGGGTTTGAGAAAAAAATTCAATAGTAAATAATATCAGAATATGATCAATATAAATAAACATAAATTTTTATAGTATTTCAAAAACATAAGTTTATAAAGAAGGGTTATGATTACAGACATTATAAAACTATTACACATAAGCCCTTTTTTTCTTCTTTACTTTTTATTTCTTCTTTCGATCCCCACTCTATCAAAAACAGGCCACAAAATATAGCAAGTTATGTCACTCATGCAAGAATAATAAGACATAATTCTTGAAAAAAATAACATTAAACCAATCATTAGATGATCAATTATAACTGATTAAAGATAGTAGCATTGACAAATGATTAATAAAAATAATGTAGCATTGAATATCTGATGACACAATTCATAAGGCTCCTATCTGTTGAATACTACCACATATGGTAAATCACTAACGACGTCTAATGGCTTAGGGTACATATGGGACTAACTTTGTGCTGACATAAACCATTGGTACTATACTATACTATAGAAATAGTAGGAGTCATTTGATGTGTTATCAGATTATCGGTCTTAGCTTCCGGTATCACATGCCATTGCCGTCACCATTCACCACTATTTGTGGCCAAGTTATGGAGAGATATAAGTGTGTTCTTCTTACCTAACAGAATAATGGAGAGATTGTGTTGTTCTGAAGTGGACCATATAACTTCAAAATTTACAACAACTTGTGGTCCAATGCATACAAAAAAAAACTTATATACAATTTTTAGAATATAAAAACAACTCTCACCTATTTTAGAGTGATCTTTATATGAAAATAGGCCCTTAAATTTAATTTTCAGAACATAAGGCCTTTCAAAAAAGAGAATGGAACTGTAATAAAGGTATAAGATACCACATAAGGATACAAAATCTGATCAGACATAAGCTATAAAACCATCAAGAAATTCAATTAAGGGGATCAAACTTTATACATCATTGAAAAGGAAGAATTACCTTATTTGCAAATTCCCAAAATAACACTGAGATCACCACACTTCTGAAGAAGCTAATGACTGGAAAAAAAGCAAGTACTAAAGACTAACAACTAACAATTGTGTTGAGCTATTCCATTTTATAGGTGAAAAAGAGACAGTGGCAGTTGTGAGTAATAAATGGAGTTAAAAACAATAAATAAAAAAACTAGCTACAGCCCCTACGAAATTAATGCAACTTTCTACAACATACTTTGTTGTTCAACTACAGCAAATCCATTTATATCTCAACTACTATCAGACTTCATTTAATGAAACATCTATCTCATATATATTTTCATTAAATGTTAGATTTTATTTCAGACTAGTTACAAAGAGGAACTGCAGGCATGTTCTATTAATTAACAGATAGTTACAAGTAGTTACAATAGAGTTAATTATAATGGACAGATAGTTACAATTATAAGTTACCAGGCGAGAAACTCTATCACAAAGAGCATGGTGTATGAGTAGGCCTGCAGCAACTTAAACATTGAAGGAATCTACCATGCCATTCATTGGAATACTACAGTGCAAATTTGAAAATTCTAAAGCCTCATCACTTATTCCCCTATATCAGGGACCCTTTGATGTTAGTATTGAATTAACTGAAAATTTGAATATAGACAGATGCTATTCGTAATAGCAAAGGGAAAAAAAGAGAACCATAATTGCTGCTACAATATAAAGAGGCGTCTCAATAGTATACACTTTAGAATGCATTACAATAGGAAGTATATTTATATTTTGCTTTCTCAGTTATAACTTATAACTGTTTGCTTGTAAATCCTATATTCTACAAACAATTAAATTTATGGATAAACTCTTTCAAATACCGAAAAGAGGGAAAAATATTACTCTTACTTTTCTAATTAGATGTTAAAGTTTGAATATGTAACTTCCCGTTCCCATATTAAGAGTTAGAGCCCAAAAATACGGTACATGTGAGATCAAAGAGAGATTAAGAAAACTACATTTTCA
>JANIJH010000654.1:0-13143 GCA_024520975.1 Erythroxylum areolatum | reverse complement strand
CATTACAAATACAAAAATACTTGTAGTCATAATTTCATTACATTTCAAATTCATTTACAAACCTTTCCAACTTAGACAGTTGTTACAAACAGAATACTCAAATACACAAGTTACAACAATTGTAGAAGACTCAATTCGATACAAAAATAAGAAACTACAAATGCAGATGCGAACTGATCTCGACCTCTATCTTTCACTTATATGCAGTGCCTAACAGGGTACTCTTCTGGGCTTGAAAAATATGGCAAAATTTTGGGTGAGTTTTTGCGAACCCAGTGAGTGACCATCCTCGATGGCTCACCCAATCACATAACACGTACAATTCATCAGATCAAGTCACATACATGACACATTCACTTAAGCATATATCACTTGATCATTCATTTCACATTTCACATTTCACATTTGACACATTATACAATTATTCACTTCATGTATAAGTAGTGCATATAAGACTCACTTTCAATTTATAACTTTGTTGTGACTGAGTGCCTAACTGTCCCATATCTATTGTGGATACTTGGGTCATTAATAACTGTCCCATATTGGGCTCATTGATAATTGTCCCGTCTCAGGCTCATTAATAACTGTCCTATATTGGGCTCATTGATAACTGTCCCATGTCAAACTCATTAATAACTGTTCCATATCGGACTCATTGATAACTGTCCCATGTCGGGCTCATTGATAGCTGTCCCATATCGAGCTCATTTTACATAGTGAGCCTTTAGCTCTTATATATTTTCTAAGCTCTAGGCTCTTTTTCACATGCTGAGCATTAAGCTCTTTTTTAGTGGCTACTCCAGTCATAACTGCCTTTATTTTATATGCATTCATATAATGAAATGCATCACATATATTCAATCAATTAAAAGTGCTCAATATCACACAATCATATTCATTATCACATTCTCATTCACATTATCATCAGACCTTAATCCGGCATTCAACATTTAAGTTGAGAAAATAGCCATTCCGTCTAGTTCACATTCAATGAGCACTTCAATATCTCATTCATATTTTTACTATCATCGGACCTTCTGTTTGGAAATCAACACAATCAATCACATTCATATCTCATTCATAAGCACAGAATTCCTAATATAAACAAGCAAACAATCAAGTAAGACCATCTAGTTTTACTCACAGTACGCTCCAGATTAGCATTTGCTTCCATGATCTGGAAACCTCTGAATGTGAACGTTTAACCTGCACGTCATAATTATGCAATATGCACGTTGCACACACATTAATAACTTTGCATAATTATAAGCATTCATTTATGCACACATGGGTATATGGACTATGTACAATGCATGTTCGTGACAATCCTGGGTATATTATCAAATTTCATATCTTATACTCATTTTCATCTCATAATTCAATCACTTATCTTTTCTTTTTTTGCATTACTTGCTCTTATTATTAATTTCTCATTCATTTAAACTAGATACACTTTACTCCTCTTTTTTGAATCACATCTTTAATCAACTGAACCACTTCATCTCCATTTTACACATGTCTTTCATACTTTAATACCAACAATTTACTCATTAATGTAATTATAACATTACAAGACCAAACAATTATCCAACTCTCATTTTAGTCCTATATTACTTCCAAAAATTCAAACCTTTGAGTTAATTTTTTGTGATCATTCTTATCAATAAATGAAGTAATTTGGTAAAACTTTCTACCAGAAAAGTGTTCCCTGTTGTCTTAAGTTTCTAATGACACCACAATCATTTAATTTGGTTCAGTAATTTAAAAGTTACACTTCAAACATTTTCGGATTGTTCTCATTTTGAAACAGTATACTATACATAAATTCCATCCAGAAATTGAATATCTTAGAGGTTGAATCAAAATTCAACTTCTGCATATAATTTGTAAATACATGTCTCTAATTTACTCCACCTTAAAAATAATCTCAATTGGAAGCCTATAGATCCAGATATATTCAAAATGCCAAAGTATGTTAAGTAAAAATAACATCAGTTCATACTATTCTAACAGATTCTCTCACTTTCCTTCAATCAAAAATTTTCCAATTAATTCGGAATGCTGCCAATTTTTATTGAGAGATATAATATCAAGGATCACTTCATTTGGAGGTCGGATAACAAAGTTATGGTCGAAAGAATCAAACAAGGTTTTGTCCTCAATCATATTGAACCTGTTTCATGACAATTTGTATAACTTTCTCCATACATGTCGAATTAAGGTCATATTAGGATGGTTTCGAAGAGGACTTCAATATCTACAACTTTTGTTAATACATTGAAGCAAGATTTTGTCATATAAATGGTCAGAACTGGACTAGACGATAAAATATGAACAGTACATAGAAGAAGTTTATGAACAGTACATAGAAGATATTTAACAATTAGTATAACTTTCTCTAAAGATATCGGATCAAGGTTATTCTTAGATGGTTTGAAAGAGGACTTCAAGATCTACAAATTTTGTATAGACCTTGAAGATAGATTCTATCATCTATGGGGTCAAAATTGGGCTAGAAGATCTAAGATGAATAGTACCTAGAAGATACACTTCCTCACCAGAAGATACACGTCATTACAGAAGATAAATGTCATCACAGAAGATACACGTTATCACAGACGATACACATCATCACAGAAGATACATTTCATCATAGATGATACACGTTATCATAGAAGATACACGTCATCATATACAATACATGTCATCACAGAAGATACACGTCGTCACTCCTGAGCATCTCCACTTATAAGAATCATAACTTTTGACTTCGATGTCCAAAAATTACATACTATATATCGTTTGAAGCTAGAAAAATAAGCTACAACTTTCTAAAGATA
Source organism: Erythroxylum areolatum (assembly GCA_024520975.1). Lineage (NCBI taxonomy): Eukaryota > Viridiplantae > Streptophyta > Magnoliopsida > Malpighiales > Erythroxylaceae > Erythroxylum > Erythroxylum areolatum. The sequence continues at coordinate 10,300 of JANIJH010000654.1, read as the reverse complement.
ACTTTGTCTAGTTTAACATAGAGTAATCCAAATTTTCTCCTAAAGTCAGAACACGAATTTTACCCCTATGGAAGACTTGAAATTTTCACTATACAAACTTGGGATGTCTTGAGCACCATTCAACTACCAAATTGAATTCATTAAACTCTCAAATCTCAACTTAATAGGGTTTTCAATGGAAAAAATCCCATAAAGCACAATCACTAAAAATTGATTCTAGAATACTTAAACCCATGCATTTTTCTAACTTCATGAACTAAAACCCTTCTAAAAAATCCAAAAGATTCAAATCAATCTTACCTTAATTCTTCACCAACGAAGAAATCTTTGGCTCAATTAAAAGCTCTTCTCTTCCTCTTCCTTTTTCTCTTCTTGAACCACTTCAAAATCTCTCTCAAGACTAAGAAATGATGAAACCCTAGTTCAACTTTTTTCTTTTCCCTCAACCAATGAAATTCTCTTCTCTTTCTTTCTTATTTTCTCTTCTTCTCTCCCAATTCACATTTTCCCCCTTCTTAAAAAGAAAGAATACATTTCTTTCTTCCATTTCTACCCTTAATGAGCCAAAAAAGCCCCCTTTTACCCTTCCTTATAGGCTTATATTTTTTTAACCTTAAGTGTCTTGACAAAAACACCCCTTGAACATTCTTATAACCTTTATACTTTAATTCAATCAAACTATATCATATAATCTTTCTAACCTCAACATAATAATTAATTTCTACAAAATTTCATAAAGACCTCATAATTAATGTAAATCATACTTATTCATCAAGAAGAAAATTTTAAGGGCCAACATTTGTCATTGTACTCACATTTATAAACAATTATACCCGAAATATCAATGAATGCATGTACAGTCATTTTCAGGTGCAACGATTTAATATTCCTGTGCATGAGCATATCACATATCACATAATGCATGAGCATGAAATGCATTTCTAATCTCTTAGTGAATCTCTCACATTTACAATTTTAGCTTTAACATGGGCAATGGGATGTTACACGTACAAGCAAGAAAATTCATCCAATCATTTTTCTTCTAGTGATAACTATTATATCTAAGTCGATGCCTTCAATTCTTCTATGATGTTAAATAAGAAATGGAACAATTCCATCAAGGTATTATACCTTACAACTCAACTTCATGCAAATATTTGAATCTTGCTATCATGTTGTTGACATATATCTTCCATGTTATCATCAATGTTTATAGTGTTGACATTAGTCAAATATTGAAATCTTGCTATCATGGTGTTGACATTTTATCATACATATGATTTTGACTTATCTAAAAACTCTATCATCGAATTATTAATAGTGATTATAGCAACATTATATAATGGACATATGATTTTTCTATCTATCTTCAAAAAATCTTCTCAAACATGACTTACATCTAAGAAATTTGGTTCACTAACTTTGGGTATCAACTATACCAAACAAAGGTAATTAATACTCAAACAAAATATATATGCAAGAGAAGCAAGTAATAATTTACACGCCATTACTAACAAATAAAATAAAGACTTTAATTATGTATATGGTTGCTCTCACTATTTTATTCGAAATAATAGTCCTCACTACTATTTGGAAAGGTTACTCTAATCTTTTTAATGGGTGAGGATACCATTTAAATTTAGTTGATCTTAAGTAACTCAACAAACCAACTAAACTTAAATTAGGTAAGTAATAACTTTATCAATCACATCTTATATGACACCTAGATTTGTTAGGTGAAAACACTTTGCAAAAATATGTTATATTTATTCCTAGCTTTATCTTTAAATTCGTATGATCATGAAGAACTCATCCAAATCATACATCCAATATATATATCAAACATAAACAAAACATGCAATTTCCAATGTCAATATAATCAAATTATAAGCATGAAATATCAAGCTTTGTTTCATTCTAGTTACTGATCTTCGTAATCTAAAATATTATGTCCAACACTTTGAATAATTAAATTATATTAAACCAATTGATATCTAAATAAATTCAATTCTTTTTCAAAATGGAAATTTAATTTGATTTTTAAAAAATTTCCGTTCCAATTGGAAACTATTTCTAAGTAACTTGACTTTTTTGACAAAATTTAATTGAAAACAATGTTTAAGAAATTATGCTTCTTACTTATTATAATTTTAAAAAACTTGTTTTTTCAAAATTTAACAAGTAAGATGTTCTAATCTAATTAGAAAACTATTTCTAATCTAATTATAAATTACTTTTTCTTAATTAGAAAACTATTTTCTAATATTAAAAGGGAAACCACTTTCAAAATTAAATAAAACACATGTTTCCAATTCTCAAACTTCCATTTCCTTGGTTTTATTTTTGCTTCTTCTTTCTTGCTACTCACTACCATTCCCTTTGCTTATTCATATTTTCTATACATCATTAAAGCAATCTTGTAATTTTATTTTTTGTCTATTGCATGTTACTATTTCTAGAAACCTGTCTATTGACACTTTCTGATTTTGTCATCCAACATATCTCCTGCTAGTAAGTTAGGAAGTCTTAAGCAGTGCACTCCTGCTGATTTTCCATCCTTGTCCTCAAGTCATCAAGTCTTTCACCAAGAGAATGCTGCAAAATGCCTATCACTCTCCCCTCTGCTCCAGCTAGCCCCCAATCTTTGAATCCCTCTCTCATTAGCCCTAACATTACACCAAAATCTAACAAATCTACCTGAGCAAGTACCTTCAAAAGATCCTGGACTTAATTCATTGGTGACTCCAACGTTCTTACTTGCCTCATAGAAATTCCTACTTAATTGTCACGTCACCTCTAGAAGCTCTAAAATATTGTAGTGCTACCTTGATTGGTTTTGTCTGGACAAAAGGATTTCATTTCATGCAACAAAGAAATAGGCTTGGAATAGCTGTAAGTCCCTAGGATTCAAAGAATTTCCGGTCAATGACCAAGATATTTTTCTATCCAAGTTCCATAGTAAAGCTAAAGCCTCAAAAGTCTTTGAGTCTAGTCCTTAACATGTGAATAGTAAGCCACTACTCCTCTAAAGACCAGGAGTTGATTGTCAAGAAATTAAATAATCAAACATCACCTTATGGATGTGTATTCATGAAATTCACGTTAAGTATTAGAAAACAATTGGATTAAGTCACATTACTAGCTTTGTAAGCAAGCCCATATGTATGGTCCAAGATATAACTAAAACAAGAAGGATCAATTATACTAGTTTATGTGTGGTAATTGCTGCAATGAAAAACATACTAAAGGAAATTTCACTACTTAGGCTAAATGACAACATTAGGCTAGTTAAGGACGCAGTCAAAGTCTTGTATGCTTGGAAGCCTCTAATTGTCTTAGTAAAAAAATCCTAGAGAGCCACTAGTAGAGTGTTTAAATTTGGATTCTCTCAAGATCTAGATAGAAAAGACAATACACAACTACAAAAACTAGAGATGAGATTGATTATATGAAATTTTCTCCAACTACTGGAAAAGAAGACACTATCATAGAGGAAAATAAAATTTCACGGAATTATAACTTAAAGTAGGCAGGAATAGCAATAACAGATAAAGACATTTATTCAACCACCTCCACCAAGGAAACCACATTAGCTGATCATTGAAATGAAAATATTGTTTTCTTCCCTACTAGTAAGAGAAGTTCTAATGGAAGGAAAAGGTCCTCAATGGGCCAAACATTATGATAAATTTAGCTTAGAATGTCAGGGGTATTAATTTCCCTCAGAAATTCTTTTATTAAAAGACTTCAACATAAATAATAAGCTTATTTTATTAGGCATACTATAGTCTCGAATAAAGCTGAGCCATTGTGACGTTTTGGGTTTTTTTCCAAGTAAATGGAAGTTGATCCATAACTATGATAATCATTACAATGGAAGAATACTAATAATGTACAATTCTCAACTCCAACATCATAGATCAAATGATCCACCTAGAAGCTCACCTGTTGGAGCTAAAAATTAGTATTCACCTTTCTTTCATCTATGTTTTTAATTACCCTTTTCAAAGGATTTCTTTACAGACCAAACTCAAGAATCTAGCTTCAATAATAAGGGCTCTTTAGCTAATCCTAGGAGATTTCAATACCACAATATGTTTTGAGGAGTATGAAGGAAAAAAAACCCATAAACATTACTATAAGGACTTTAAGAAATGCCTCAATGCATTTAAGTTTCTGATCTTCCTTAAAGTGGAAATTTCTTCACTTCGAGTAGCAAATAGAATCAAAACTCTCTTATCAGAAGGAAACTAGACATATGTTTAGCCAACTTTAAGTGGTAGCAAAGCTTGCCTTACTCCCAAGCTCTTTTTCCTAATACTAAGCTCTCTAATTTACCAAAATTACCACTCATCTTCCTTTTAGATGTAACAAATTTGTTATTGGTTTGTAGGGCATTTTAATAAGGTGGAAAGAGGCTCTAATGTCTCCTTTGTTGGTACTAAGCAATTCATTCTTTTAAACAAGATCCAGTCCATAAAAGAAGAAATCAAGCTTTTCTATAAGCGAAACATAGGAAATATACACCATCTGGTCTTAACAGCAAAAAAGCTCTAGAATATGCTTAATTTGTTATTTATTATAATCCCACTTCCAACCTCCTTATTGACAAAGAGAAACAAACTTTGGAATCTTTTCCTAGGCCTTAAGCTTTCATCACTCCCTATTGAAGCAAAGATCCAAAACTTTTTTTCATAAAGCAATTACATACAAACATGCTTCTAATAGAATTGTTTCCAATTGTCACTCAGGTTGCACTCTATATTCCTGACCTTTGATTATCAAAGCAACTACGGATCACTTCCCCAATCTGTTGGAAACAAGGTTTAACTCTCAGTCCTCTATTAGAATAATCAATGAAATCATCCAATATCAGCTATCCCTAAATGAATTCAACATTCTCTCTACACCAATCTCCATTCAGGAAATCATCCAAACCATTAAAACACTGCATCCCAAGAATTCTCTAGGTCTTAATGGCTTTAAAGCCAATCTTTTCTTCAAAATTTGGAACATTACCAATAAGATAGTGTTGGACGCTATGATGGAATTCTTCAACAAAGGCAAATTATTAATAGAAGCTATGTTCATATTAGTTCCAAAATGCATTAATCCAAGAAATTTTGGAGAATTTTAACCCACAGCTTGTTGCAACACACTTTATAAAGTCATTTCTAAAGTGTTGTCACTAAGATTGAAAGCCATACTTCCCAATCACATAGATCACATTTAAGGAGATTATATTCCTGGAAGGTCCACTAGTGACAACATTTTATTTTTTAGGAACTACTTAAGCATTACACAAGAAGAAAAGCTCAAAAAAAATTAGGCAACAAAAGTTGAATTTTAAAAAGCTTATGGCATGTTAGATTAGTCTTTATTAATCAATGTACAATATGCTTATAGATTTCCAGCAACTTTTATTACTTGGATACAACAATGCATAAGTATAGTTATTTTAAAAGTTTTGATTAATGGAGTACCCTTAAATGCAATCAAAGAAGTAAGGGAATTAGATAAGGGGATCCTCTGTCCCCTTACCTCTTCTCACTTGCAATGGAATTACTCAATAAGCTCTTTTGGTAGTGGTAAACAAAGATCCCAAATTTAAATTCCATAATAAATGCATAAAATTGAAGATCATTAGTCTAATTTTCATAATTGATCTCTTTTTATTCTCTAAATCTGATTGTAATTTAGTCTCCTCTCTTAGTATTACTCTCAAAATCTTTAACAAAATGTTAGGATTATCTATAAAAAATAGTAAGAGTTCTTTATACATCTCTCCTTTCTTCAATTACTGACCTCCAAATCCAACAACTTCCTATCTTTTATCTAAAAATGCATTCAACTAATTCAACCTCTAATGACTATAAGTTCTTGATTGATCAAATTATTAATAAGATCAATATTTAGATCCATAAAGAACTCTTCATTATAAAAAAATCTCTGATGATATGATCAGTCCATTTTCCATGGCTATTCACTGGTGATCCTAGCTAGTGTTTCCAAATACATCTCTAAGAAAATTGATGGAATCTTCAAGAACTTTTTTTGGTTTGGTTATAAATTGGATTTTAAAGCTGACAAAGTCAAATGGATTAAAACATGTCCACCTCATAAACAAGGAAGACTTAGTATCATGACCTTTAAACTAATGAATCTATCTATGCCTACTAAAAAGATATAGAGATTGATACGAGACAAGCAATCTCTTTGGTTAAGATAGGTTAAAGTATAGTACATAAAGTATAAATCCATCAAGTGCTTCAATATCCCTAAAAAAGCATCTGTTTTAATAAGGCATATTGGAAAAGTCAAGGAAAAACTCAAACTACAATGTGCATACCAAGTAGTAAAATGGGGAGACATTTAAAATTTTTGATTGATCCTTAGTCCACTTATGGCTTTCTTTACCTTACCCCCAACTCCAATTGTTCAATAATTCCATCAATCACGGTTCTAATGTAGCTTGTGGTTTAACCTTACAAAAGTAGTACACGAATAGAAATTCCAATTTGAGTGTAGTTCAACAATTATCCAATTTTAACTTAACAAGGCAGGTAGACAAAATTAAATGAAAATTGGAGAGATTAGCTCCCTTCTTCACTAGCTTAACCAAGCTTGTCTACAAAGAGGAATATCCCCAAGTGATTTGGTATCAAGTTGTGTGGTGCAAAAATAACAGTCCTAGAAGTACACACATACTATAGCAAGGTTTCAATTTAAAACTCGCCACTTTGGATAGAGTTGGGAATTTTATTCACATTCCTAATTAGTGCTCTTTATGTAAGATTTAAGCTAAATCCCACAATCACTTATTTTTTTCATGTTTTTTTAAAAAATGGAAAACCATAATGGCATTGTGTGGGATAAACAATCCTCCTATAGTTTAGTCTGATATTATAGAGTGGATTGCTCATTTCAAAGGCACATATGAAGGAGACGGATGGATAGTTTTCACAGCTCTAGCTTATCTTGTGGGAGGAATCTAGATTGAAAGAAATAACATAATTTTCAAATCTCTTATAAATACACCTCAGGAAATCTCAGGGATAACCATAGACAAGATTATATTACACATCAATCTATACATTTGTAAGCATAAATTTAGCACCAAGGTTTTATTGAATTGGAACATACGTTAAGATGGATTTCTTACTAAGTACATGTACAATTCTAAGACAAGCTTTTAATAACTAAAGTAAGGTAATTACAGTAGCAGTTTTCAAGCAACCACAGAAGTCTGATCTACATACACTACTTATAGCTCCATATTTTTGTGATAGGTGATAATATAGGGTGTTTTATGGGGCTAAGCTCCTTACAACAAGTTGTTGGGAAAGTGCACCATAAATGTACATTACTCACTTCATTGAATGAATTACCAATTGTTCAAAAAAGTCATTTATATTATTTATTTAGAGATTGATTTCCTAATTTATTGTAAAATATTTTCTTAATAAATTAGAAAAATATTTTTTAAAATTATTAAAGAGAGCTCATTTTTGTAAATTGATGAATGAAAATGCTTTTTAAAATTTAATGAAGAAAAATACCTTTCCTAATAAGAAACTTATTATACATAAATAAAGAAAAAATTTCCAAATAAATAGAATATAATTCTCTAAATAAATTTAGTTTGTTTCAATCAAATTTAAGTGAACAAACTTTAATTATAAACACCTTTCTTAATTACTTAAGAAAACATTTTGTTTAGTTTAAGGAGTCTAATTAATTATTTTCAATCTAATTGAAATATAATTAATTTTAATTCTATAAACAACTTTTATAAAATTAATTAGGAATTAAGTTAATTATAAATTTTAGTCACTTTAAGAAAAATAATTAATTTAATTTTAAGTTCTCATCTTCATTAATATAATCTCACTATATTAATCCATCTAACATAAGCTAGTTGTGAAAGAGAACCCTTTTAAACATTTTCTTGATTTTAATTATCGATCTGATAGCTAATTTAATTTAATAATTCAACTACTTGAAAAATTAAACTAAAATTTAAAGTATTCCTAATAAAAATAATCATTTAAAAATATTTTGAAATATTTACAAAAGCATTTTTCATATTTATTAGTAATTTAGAACTAATTTAATCTCACTTAAATCAATTTAACTTAAAAGGAAGGCTTAAAAGTTTTTAATTTTAAGTTAAAACACATAAAATTAATATAAAATTAGATTGGGGATTGTTTGGCACGTGAACTGCACACGCTAGAGCATTTTTGGCCTGGCACATGCACTGCGCATGCCTCAGTCAACATGTAGCGTTGATTGGCAGGCGTTTACTCATCTGCCTGGGTTCCTCCGCCATCAGTTTGTCTCAATCATCGCCTCCTCTCATCGTTTACTTCTCCTACACCGCACCTCATGCCCTCATCAGTAGTGACAGTTTCCACTTATGACGGGGAAGGCAGTTATCGCTAGTGTTAACGCCGTTGATGATGCAAGGGATGCTTCATGCATCTTTGACCCTTGCTTCTGATTCCATATTCATACACATACCTATGTTCAAATAAACTCTAATATTGGATATGCTATTCAGTCTGATTCAATCATGCAGTAAATTTCCACAAATAAACTCATCATAAGGCAAGCTTAACATGTTATCCAGAAACATAAAGGGGGGAGGCGTGTTCGGCTTTCCAGAAAATGCAGGAATAAAAGAGGGAGTCATTTATTAAGATATAATAATAGGGCATGCAATTGATTTTTTTTTAGGAGCATTGAATATGGCAAGTTTCAACCAAAGCTTCCAGAAACTGTATAATAAATGGGAGATGCGTGTTTTTCCAGATGTAATAAGTAAAAGATATGAAACTAGAAACCCAAACCAAAGCCAAAATCATTATTAGGAAATTCTTTCAATTAATTAGGCTATTAAGCCTTAATTTTATCAAAGGAATAATAATCAAACAATTTTATTCAAATTATAAAATTAAAGTCTGCTTTGATAGTGATACTACTATTTAGTAATCAGTGTGGGATCTGATTCTATGTAAATCATAATAAAATGTGAAACTTTTTCATTTTGATTTCTAAAGCCAAAATCACTTAAATTCTATAAAATGATTAACATATAAATCATAATAAAACAAGAATCATAATTCATACCTTATTATAAATCTTGATCATTTTTTTGTTGTTTCCTTCAAATTGTTTCTTAAACTAGCTCATCTCAATCACCAAAGTTGCATAACTTTATGGCCTCTAATAGTATCGACAAGATGACTTGAGAGAATTTTGTAACTATTACAAAGAAGGTTACGCAAGGAGTGCTGCCTCCCTTAGAAGTTAAGTTAATTTATAATAAGTATTGGATTTTTTAGTAATTTAATTGAAATTATATTATAATTTTAATTAAACTTTAACTATAATTATAATTAAATAACAATTATGCCCAAATAAGATCCAATATCTCATATTTAATCACAAAGTTTTTCAAACTTTATAATAAAGTCAATTTGATTAAAAAATTTTCTTTATTTATCATGTTCTTTGTGTGTCACCCATTAAGTTCCCAAATATATTGACAATAGATATAAATTATAAATCTAAATAATATTTATGATAAGATAAACTAAACTCCTTTAATTTATATTTAATTCTCTATTAAATGAATTATATCCATTGATTAAGATTTACGTCTAATAATAAATCATGATAACCCAAATATTTAGAATTGCTAAAATGTTTTTAACTAACCTTTTCATATATGATTTTTTAAATATAATTCAATCTTTTCATCATACAATGTTTCACTCCATCTTAGACAACAATTTCCTAAATTAATACTAATAAAGAATAATGGAACATTCTTCCTAATCTTTTTAAGGTGATAAATCCTGTATTAATCACTCAACTACTTCCATATAGTTCACATAATATCCAATGACTATCGACAGAGCTATACTTGACTAGAATATGTCTTAAGTAGTATCAAAACATATAATTCCTTTGTTAAGTCAAGATGACTTTACTGATTTATAATTTTGAAGTATAACAAAAAATGATATCAAATAAAAAGACAAACAAAGCAAACGCATACAGACGGAAGACACAGACGGAGTTGAATTCACATACAGACGAAGTTGAATTCAGACACAGACAAAGTCGAATACAGACAAAGTCGAATTCAGATACAGACAGAGTCCAATTCAGACACAGACGAAGTTGAATTCAAATAGACGCAAAGCAGACGCAAAGCAGACGCAAAGCAAAGCAGACGCAGACGCAAAGCAGACGAAGACGCGAAACAGACGCTGAAAAGAAACAGACGCTG
>JANIJH010000516.1:0-13156 GCA_024520975.1 Erythroxylum areolatum | reverse complement strand
ATAATAAGGATAAAAATATATGTTTATACTCATCATCAAGATAAAAAGAATTAAACAAACAAACAAAAATTAAGGCATTTTTAGAATAAAGACAAATAATTAATTATGTTCATAAATAAAAAATAAATAAGTAAATAATTTACTAAATACATTATATAAATAAAAAGGACTGCATAGTGTGACTTTGAAACAAAAATATATGTTGAAACAAAAAAGAATGAGGTGACTTAGAGAGGACTGCACATTATGGCTTTAAAAGAGAATGAACTAGCTTTAAATTTTTAACAAAAATAACGTTCTTTTAACATTAGACAGAATAAGACAGGATAAGTTTAAATAGACGATTCCAAATCGAAGATTAGTAACAAATAAAAACAGGTTCTAAAAAACAACTTGTATCTGATAAAAGAAATTCTAGTGAGAGAAAGTTTAGAGAGATAAAAGGTGACAGTTTTAATTTGCAACGCTCAATCAGACTCTAGTGGTGGCTCTCTCCACCGGGGATACTTTCGTCGTGCTGCGGGGATGGAGTCTTTAGACCCAGAGGGTCAACCAGTGAAGAAGGGTCGGACGCGTAAACGAGAGGAAGGGTCCTTCCAACCCAAGCAGTCCTACATTGCGGCAGTGACAGGCGGCCATGCTGCGGGCGGGGAGACGACGTCCCAAGGCTGGCCGGATGAGGACCCTATCACCGTTGAAGATGGGGACATCACCCCCGTCATCAGTGAGCAAGGAGGCAGCCTCCTCCTCTCCCAGAACCACAAAGCCAAGCTGGACAGGCAGTGGGAGCGAGCAGTCGTGCTGAAAGTCCTGGGACGTCGTGTGAGTTTTGCGGTACTTCATGACCGTTTGCAGGCTCAGTGGCGGTTGCGTGGCCGGATGAAGATGATCGACCTGGATAATGACTTTTTTCTGGTTAAATTTCAAGAGGAAGGTGACTACTTTCGGGTCCTCACCGAGGGACCTTGGGTGGTTTTTGGGCAGGTCGTCGCCGTTCAGCGCTGGAGCCCGTCCTTCTGCCCTTCCCAAGCCGTGGTTTCCCGAGCTGTAGTCTGGATACGGATTCCTAACTTGCCACTTTCACGTTATCATCCCCGGATACTGACGGCATTGGGGGACCTGGTCAGTGCTACCGTCCGCCTGGATGAGGAGACGATGATGGCCAACCGTAGGAAGTTTGCTCGCATTGCGGTGGAGATTGATTTACACCGTCCCCTCATGCCGAGTATCGAACTGGATGGCGAAACGTTCTTTATATCTTACGAGGGTCTCCCTTAAGTCTGTGTTCGGTGTGGAGTTCTTGGGCATCCTCCCACCGCCTGTGCAGCGACAGCTTCCGCAGCCCCACCCGACACCTTACCGGAGCACAGCGTTGGCGTAACTGCGCCTGGACAAGGAGGATGTGCGTCTGCGGCAGGAGGCCAGACGGATCCCGAATCCGCTAATGGCTACGGGCCGTGGACACACGTGCAACGACGACGTCCTCCAACGGTGCGCGGACAGGGCCAGCAACGGGCGGCTTCGGCGCGGACAGAGCAATCTCAAAGTGGATCTAGATTTGCAACGTTAATTAATGCAGATACTGTAGCTGAGAAGACAGCCCAGCAGGAAACCAACCAAACCTCCGGACTTCCCTTTGGCATGGGACAGCGTCTCAACCTGTTTAGTTTCAAGGGAACTGAGCGGACTTCTCAGCAATCCCGGCCTTCTAAGGTCGCTGACTGATCCCGAGGCCCTGCACGGGGAGCAAAAGGTAAAGGCCTCACAACATTAGCACAACCTCGGGTGGTTCAGCGCCAGGCTAGTGCGGGCTCGGCTCCGGCCTCGGCCCCGGAGTTACCCATTCGACTTAAACCAACGACATCCGATCGCGACCTCGTTGTCACCTTCCCGACCCACTCTGAAATGATATGTGACAACACGCTTATTGCCGAGCCCACTCCTCTGGTTGCGGAAGGTCCCTTGGGTATGGAAGAGGTGGCGGACCCTGGGGCAACTCCTGCAATCCCTGATATTTCCATTTTAGAACCTCCTGATATCGCGATGGCCTTGGTAGGGCAAGCGGACTCACTCGAGACTCCGGTCTCTGTCCCTGTGGAGCCCGAGGACATTCAAGTTGAGCCCTCGGTAACGGGCTCGAGGTAATTGTCTTCCTCTCTTTTGTCCTTATGTCTTTATTAATCTGGAATTGTCAAGGAGCAGGCGGGTCTAGGTTTCAGACCATCCTGCGAAACTACATTCGTAGTTACCGACCGGGTGTCTTGGCCTTGCTGGAACCCCGGATTAGTGGGACTAGGGCCCAGGCCGTTATTCGTACCCTTGGCTTTGATTTTTCTTTTAGGATCGAAGCGGAGGGTTTCTCTGGCGGCATTTGGCTTCTTTGGAACGCGCCTTTTGACATCTCTATCGTTATAGCCCATAGACAATTTTTACATGCTCTTGTTAAATTTCGTTCGTATTCTTTTGACCTCACCATCGTGTATGCTAGTCCGCAAGTGTCCTCGCAGTCCAATCTTTGGGTCGCTCTTTCTTGGATTGGTACCTCTATCACCCGGCCGTGGCTTGTGGGGGGCGATTTTAACGCTAAACTGGACCTCTCGGATATACGGGGAGGTTCACCCTCAGCCCCGGTTGTGAATAGGCACTTTCGAGATTGGGTCCATCAGAGTGGACTCTATGACCTCGGGTACGCTGGATCTAAATTTACTTGGCGGAGGGGGCAACTACAAGCTAGGCTTGATCGGGCGTTTGGCTCGACAGCCTGGGTCCAACAATTCCCTCATACTACTAACCAACACCTTCCTTTCCTAGGCTTTGATCATCGGCCTATGCTTCTCCAGTTTTTCAAGCCCCCTCCTCGGGGTCAGGGCGGGCCGTCGTTTCAGTTCCAAAATGCTTGGTTAACCCATTCAACCTTTCAGACCGTTGTAGCTAAGTCCTGGCACCCGGTGGAGGGGCGTCTGAGTCACTCCCTTACCCAGCTCTCCGGACATCTCCAGCATTGGAACCGACATGAATTCGGCAACATTTTCTCTCGGAAGAAGAGACTCATGGCCAGATTGGAAGGTATCCAGCGTGCTTTGTCGGTGGGGGCTCCGGACACGCTACTGAAGTTAGAGGACACGCTCGGGCGTGAGTTACTCCAGGTCCTGTGCGATGAGGAGTTCTTCTGGCATCAACAAGCCCGTTGCGAGTGGCTTTCCAAGGGCGACCGTAACACCAGATATTACCACACGCTCGCCCTTACCAAACGTCGGAAGTTGCGTATCGAGGCTCTTCAGGATGAGGCGGGCCGGAGTGTTACTGATCTGGCCCAGCTGCGACACCTTGTCAACGACTATTTTATCCAACTGTACAGCCAGGACGCCGGGCCTCCAGCGCCATTCCCTCTCATGGGTCTCTTCCCGCCCCTTTCTGAGGCTATGACTCGGGATCTCAGCCTTCCCATTCGGGTCGCTGAGGTCTCTAGTGCCGTTTTCACGATGAATCCTAACAAGGCCCCTTTGATGGCTTTAATGTTCTTTTCTTTCAGCGACAATGGGGGACGGTCGGACCCGCTGTAGTGGCCTTCATACAGAAAATTTTCCGGCAAGAATGTTGGGACCGGGACCTCAATAGCATGCTTCTGGTGCTCATCCCGAAGACCCCTTCCCCGACTCAGGTTTCCCACTTTCGGCCGATCAGCTAGTGTAATGTGTTTTATAAGATTGTCTCTAAAGTCCTCGTGCATCGCCTGAAGGCCCACATGCCCCATTTAACAGCGGTAACTCAGTGCAGTTTTATTCTGGGTCGGCATATCACGGATAATATTATTATCGCCCAGGAGGTGATTCATTCAATGTGGAAGAAGTCGGGCAAAACTGGATACTTAGCCATCAAGGTGGATCTGGAGAAAGCCTATGATCGCCTCCGGTGGCAGTTTATCCAAGAGACACTGGAGGATATTGGTCTACCGGAATGTTTCATTCGGGTCATTATGCAGTGTGTCACGACTACTACTTTTCAAGTAGTGTGGCAAGGCACCGCTTCCGCCCCGTTCCACCCTTCGAGGGGCATCAGGCAAGGGGATCCCCTCTCACCTTACCTGTTCGTCCTCTGTATGGAGCGTCTGGGTCATCTCATTTCAGCTGAGGTGGCACGGGGGCGGTGGAAACCGATTCGGTTGGGTCGTACGGGCCCTCCTCTATCCCACTTGTTCTTTGCCGATGATCTCGTCCTCTTCGCAGAAGCGGATGAAAGTCAGCTTCAGCTTATAGCTCGTACTTTGGACACTTTCTGTAGTGCGTCCGAGCAACTGGTAAGTAAAGCCAAATCTCATATCTTCTTCTCTCCGAATGTAGCTCGGGCAACTACGCATCGCCTTAGCCAGGTGCTCCAGATTCCGTCCACGACGGACCTAGGCAAGTACTTGGGAGTGCTTATGATCCATGAGAGGACGTCCAGGCGCACCTATCAGTATATTCTGGATACTGCCCAGCGAAAACTTTCGGGGTGGAGTGGTAGGCTCCTGTCCCTTGCTGGTAGGGTTACCTTGACGCAGACGGTCCTGTCAGCGCTACCCATGTTCACCATGCAAACGGTTCGGCTTCCGCGTCGTTTGTGTGACGACCTGGAATAACTCATGCGCAGCTTTATATGGGGATCCTCTCCTACGCACCGTAAGATGCACCTAGTCAACTGGGAGTTGGTGTGCAAGCCTAAATCCGAGGGGGGCTTAGGTATTAAACGCATTCGGCCTCTGAACGATGCATTTCTGGCCAAATTGGGTTGGGGCCTGCTCACGAACCCTACGGCTCTTTGGGTCCAGGTCCTGAGAGCTAAATATCGCCTTGATCCTACTCATCTACCCCTCACGCTCCATCGGACAGGAGTGTCGTCAGTTTGGCGAGGGCTCTCGGCGACTTGGCTAGGAGTTCGGAACGGTCTCACCTGGCGGGTGGGCAACGGGAGGCGGGCGTTATTCTGGCTGGATCAGTGGCTGGAGGGGTGGGCCCCCTTATTCATGTGACCTCCTCCCCGATTTCGGACCACCTTCGGTTGGTGACGATCGCGGACTTCCTTACAGAGGGCGGTGAATGGCGATGGCCCGAATTCCAACAGTTTCTCCCGTCTTTGGTTTGCTTGGCGATCGCGCAGTTTGGCCTTATTGATGGGCGTAGGGGAGAGGATAGACTGGTCTGGGGTCCTTCGCCCCACGGGGAGTTTACTGTGGCTTCCGCGTATGTGCTTATAGAGGACCGCGCTCTCCCCACCGTCCCAGGTTGTGGGACATCATCTGGAAATGGGGAGGCCCTCAGCGTTTTCGCTCATTTTTGTGGCTTGTTGCTCATCGCCGGCTTCTGATGAACCAACAACGGGTAGCCAGGCATCTTGCCTCCAGTAGTAGCTGCCATTTCTGTGGGCAGGAGAAGACCACGCTGCACGTGGTCCGAGATTGTTCGCGAGCTCGTGGCCTCTGGAGTCATTTCCCTCGGGCGGTGGTGGATGGGACTTTTTTCCGTCAGGAGGTCGAGCCTTGGTTGGAGTGTAACCTCTCTCAGTAGGCTCCGGTGCAGCAGGTAGCATGGGCCACGATTTTTGGGGTCGCTTGCTGGTTCCTCTGGAAATGGAGAAACAGCAGCATTTTCGACCCGATTTTTGGCTGGCCTGATGAGGGGTACCGCGTTATCATGGATTATGTGGGGTGGATTGACCGAGCCCGGATGCTGGCGACGGCTATGTTTCCAGCGCAGGCCTTACCAGTGGGTACCCGCGTCGGATGGTAAAAGCCTGCGGCCGGCTGGGTGAAAGTTAACACCGATAATGCCACATCACCCAGTCCTCCCGGGATTTGCTCTGGGGGACTGATCAGAGATTGCTTTGGCGAGTGGCGAGACGGATTCCAGCAGCACCTTGCCCAGGGTTCACGGCTTACCGCAGAGTTATGGGGAGTCCTTTCGGGGCTCTACCTGGCCTAGGACTTGGGATTTCGCCGTGTTATTCTCGAAGTCTACTCCCTTGAGGTTCTTACTCTGCTCTCTGCTCCCATTGGGGTACTGACTGAGGTTTCTGTTTTGGTGACAGGTATACATCAGCTGTTGCAGCGAGAGTGGACCGTCCAGACGCAGCACGTATTCCGGGAAGGAAACCAGTGCTCAGACAGTCTTGCTCGCCTCGCTGGGGTGCACAATCCGGGTCTTTTTGTGCTCCACAAGCCCCCTCTTGGTCTTCAAGAGATCCTCCGCCACGATGCACAGGGCGCTATGTACCCAAGAGCGTTAATTTAGTGTTGTACTTCCTTTGTGTAATCAATAAAAAAGCAATAAAATCCTGGGTGAAATCTCTCATATGCTTCCGATTTCTTGGAAGAAGGACCACAACCAAATCAGAATGAAGAAAGCGAATGGCATGTGGACCAGAGCTTTTGATAGATACCGAGTCTGACCCAGAGGAGATCTATATCATTCGTACGAATCCTGAAAATTCAACTCCAACGCCATTCACAACCTCATGTCATGTCATGGGAGCAACTGTTCCTCTTGTTGTTGTGCACAGTGTTTCTGAATAGGTTTGGCAATACGTTGAATTGTGCTTAGATTCTAAAATTCGAATCTGAATTGGATTTGCGTTTAAATTTGTTTAAATATAAGTAAGTTTATTAATTTTTAATAAGTTTATCTTAGATTTTAACGTCTGAAATTTAATTGTAATGTTTGGATTGAATATAATCTTAATCTTAAAGAAATAACTTTAACATTCAGATTAAAAAATTATCATAAATTTAATTAATGATTTAATAAAATTAAAAATTTAAGATATAATTAAAAATTTTAAAGTTTAATTAAAAAATAAATTGTTAAATAAAAATTAATTTATTTATTTTAGTTTATAAGAACTTATTAATTTACATAAATTGATTATTAATTAATAAACTTATCGGTTTTTAACAATAAAAGTTATAAAAATAAATCAAACTGAAAATTTGAGAACTAAACCAGAAAATTAAAGATTTCAAAATTTTTATAATTAAATTGAACGAACCGGTTAAAATTTTTAATTATCAATTTTTTGAGTTATATCCAGTATATAATCTAATTATAATACATTTAAAATAAATTCAAATGTATATTAGTTTGTTAGTGAATAAACATATCTGAAAATCCAATTATGGAATTTGCAATTACAATAAATTTGGATTTTTCATGGATATTAAAACTAATAATGAAAATAAAAACAAAATCAAGACATTGATCTGATAATTAAAAGTACCCTTCACACTATACTGAAAGTAGACATGCACGTTTCAGTTTACTGGTCATCTTGCACAGGAAAGAACAGACCATGCATATGAAGGTTTCAAACATACCCACGAGACATCATAGAACCAACTAGCATCCTTCAACATGGAAAAACAGAAAAAGAAAAAGACCCAACTCCACAAACAAGCCATAGCAAAGAATGAGAAAAGAATAAGAAAGCACGAAAATGGAAAGGAGAGCACAAAGGAGAAACATATTTGCCTTAAGAACACTTGAATCCCTTAGGAACACCCTTTCCACAGTAATTAAGAAGCAAGGATAAAGAGACAGGGACGTTAAGTTTACTGCCTAAAACGCTTGCTTTAATGGCAGTGCAAAGGCAAACAGCTGCTTCAAGATCAGCAAGACCCTCAATGAGACTACAACAGGGTGTCTTTGGTGGAGTACCAACTACAAGGTGCACCATACCCTTGAACACTTCGGCGCATGCCGCAAATTTAAGCGTGTTTTTGGGACAAGTGGCCTTTGGTGGTGATGGTGATGAGTGATTGGGAGTCTTTGGCGTTGGTGGACAAGCAACACGATGATAGCTAACCAAACTGAAGAAGAGAAGGTTTAGAGAAAGAAGAAGAGCAGTAGTTGCCATTGCCGTAGAAGCCATTTCGCGACTAGTGATGTTTGGTGTGAGCTTGTTGTGAGCATTGGTAAGAGCTTTATTTATACAGGAATTATGGTTCTTATAAGAAATTGGAAGTTTCCTAGAGACTTGCATTAGATTCTCTATCCTAATTATCCTGTTCCAATCTTGTTCTCACCCTAAAACAACGTCGTTTTATGTCTAATTTAGATTAGGTATGGTATTAGATTAGGGGCTTAACCCGACTCAATCATAAAAATATATGATATTAGCCTTTGTTTACATTTGCATAAAATTTTTAAAACGAGTTTTGTTTAACCTTATTTATTTAAACTTTAAATCAAAATAATGTTATTTCGAATAAACTTATTTAATTGGGTGATCAAGCTATTTGAACTTTTCATACTAGGTCTCGAGCCTATCCCTCAAACCCAAATCCAACTCAAAATCCAATCATACTAAATCTAATTTGTTGACTTCAGCTTACACCCAAACCTAGGCCAAAAAATTAGGGCATGGTTTGTTCTAGCTTCAAGTTAATGGACCAAGCCTTGAGCTTTTTCTTTTTTCCCAAAAAACTGAGTCTCAAGTTGAGCTCAAGCTCAAAACAACTATAAAAAATAATGTCTTTTGTTAATTTAACACGTTAAAAGAATGAGCTGAACCGATCTTCCAATTGTTCAAGTTCGATCGAGCTTGACCTTGGACTCGATTGTCTTAGACTAAATTGAATCTCAACTAAACTCATTGCCTTCCTTATCTAAACCCTACCACCATCTCTACGTTGTATCTCACCTAAGTCATAGTAGTAGTTGGCACAAATTGGAGAATAGGCTCGGGCCATCTTGATCCATTGTTACCTTACTTGCCCTATTGTCATCTCTAATTTAGACCTCATCTAAACCATTGTAGTTGTCGGCACAAATTGGAGAATAGGCCATTTTCTGTGGCTTTGGAGCATTTGGGTACATTCCTTTTAAAAAGATATGCCCTTTACCTTACTCTCTTCCCGTGAACCTCTAATTTGTATTCATTCCAAAATTTGGCCGTTTGTTCCATTTAATACACAAAGAGGTCATTTGTGGCGTGGTGTTGGGATCGAGATTGATATCGTTATGCATTCCGACATAGATAAGAAAATGATGGGCGGTTGTCTGAATTTGGATCCTGGCGCAAAAAATTAAGTTAATGGAGTATTATTTAAGTATCTCGTTCATATTAATAAATAATTTATTCATTGTTATTCAAGACTCAAAATTTATTTAAATATCTCGTTCATATTAATACAGCGCATTGAATGTGTATGGTGAAACTGTCGTTTGCTTCTTGTAACTCAAGGGGCTCATTTAAAATCTCAGCAATTATGCCCTGTAATACATTCTTGAACATCAGATTTAGCATTCTTTGAGATCAAAGATTCAAAGTGGTACTAATATCCTATTAGGACCAAATAATAGTTCCTACTTATTCTTATGGTAATATTTAGTAAACGGTTGCTACAAATTATGACAAAATACTAATATTACTTATCAAGGATTACCTTTTTGAAGCATACGATAACAAACAGTAACTCAGTGAGGCTTCAAAATCATTATAACGCGATGATGACCAATCCTTGTCTCACTGATACGACCAAGGTGACGAAGTACCTGTAAGAACGCGTGACATTTCATTGAAATAATTCAAAACCAACGAGGAGCGGACACCAAAAGCAGTTAATCTTAATCCTATATGGAGAAGTGTTAGCCAGAAACAAAATCGGCACGGATTCTTTAGGTATGAATGGCTGTGAATTCCAATACCAGCCCTTGGATAAAAGTTCTTACTCACCAAGTCAAAGATTAAACTACTAAAAACAGAAGGAACTCACTGTCAATGTGGCTTTCCCAGTGTGATCTAGCTTCAAAGATGGTCCTTTTATGTCAGTTTCAAGGAAGAAATGTTTTCCCTTCACTCCCTCTTTCATTGCAATATCCCTAAGTTCCTGCACTTTCCATGAAGTAAAGCTTAACGAATTACTTAATCAGTCGCATTGGTACATATGTGCTGTATTTTTTGACTTTGTGGTTATTTGTCCATTTTGTACTTTTTTGGTACAATATCTCTCCCATATTAGGAAGAGATGAAATTGAGAGGAGTTTTTGAAGTTATAAAATAACTTTTCCCCCTCCCTTACTAAATCATCCCAAAAATTTGATAAATACTTAAAAGTTGTATACATATCAAATTTAGTATTCTCTTCTTAATAAGAACAGGCTGCTTAAGTGGTGCTCGGAGAAGTAGGCAAAATTGGCCAAACTCCGTTATCAATTTTCGGGTGTGTTCTTTCCTTATCTTTTTTATTTATTTCGCATTTATAATGTTCAATATTATTTGTCGGGTATATTTGTAGTGTTATGTTTAATTTATTTGGGTGTATTTATTGTTCGTATGTGTACACGGGTTTAGGTTGTGATAAATACACCGTGCACGTAATTTTTGTCTAAGAGGTCGAGTTTTAAGTGGGACCGTTTGTGACCCCTCCGCCTTTTCCTGGAATCTTACGTGGAATGATAATAATGTCTTAGGAGTTCGTTTGGCGGTCTTTCCTGGGTATTACCGAATTGGTTCACTTCACTAGTTGTTTACCTTAGAGGGAAAATTCGGTTCACTTCACTAGTTGAAAATTCCACGTAAAATTTCAGGAAAGGGTGGAGGGGTCACAAACGGTCCAACTTAAAACCCGATCTCTTAGACAGAAATTACGTGCACGGTGTATTTATCACAACCTAAACTCATGTACATACACAAATAATAAATACACCCAAATAAATTAAACACAACATTACAAATATACCCGACAAATAATATTGAATACTATAAATGTGAAATAAATAAAAGAGATAAGGAAAAAACTCACCCGAAAATTGATAACAGAGTTCGGCCAATTTTGCCTACTTCTCCGAGCACCACTTAAGGCAGCCTGCTCTCATTAAGAAGAGAATGTTAAATTTGATATGTATACAATTTTTGAATATTTTTATCAAATTTTTGGGATGATTTAATAAGGGAGGGGGAAGAGTTATTTTATAACTTCAAAAACTCCTCCCAGCTTCATCTCTTCTCAATATAGGAGAGATATTGTGCCCAAAAAGTAAAAATGGACAAATAACCACAAAGTCAAAAAAAATACAGCAAATGTACATATGTACCTTCTAGGTTACAAGCGAGCAACAGAAAATCTCAGAGAAGCCGGAGCAACTCAATAAAAGCATCAAACACATTTATTGTAAAACACAACTGGATGGTCAGAGGAAAAGAATCTCACTCACCAAGGCTTTTTCCCAAAGATCTTCTGCCAGCTTCACGGACAAAAAGATCATAAACGAGTTAGAACATGGGCGAGTATTTAAGCATGTAAAATTGAAAGTATATGAAGATTAAAATGCGAACCTTCTTCTTTGGAGCTGAAATAAGCTGAGAATTTGCTTCAGCATATGCTGCCATGTCACTTAAAGCTGCATTGACCTTATCTAGTGTAAGCCTTCCTCTCATGTACCTGCAGGGAGATGGCAGTAAGTTTAAAGGGATTTTACTCCAGAATAATGTAGACTTCGTCCTAGGATATAGCGCGCAAAAAAGTTCAATCTATTCAAAGTGAGCTCTGTATCCACAATTTCGGAATACCAAACAGCTTAAACATGCAAAACTACCTTTACACTTGAGCAAACCCAGAAATGATAAAATGCACCTTATGGATATGTAGTAGTGAAAACAGAATACGAAATACGATTAACTCACGAGGGCAGTGAATCTAATTCCTCGGCAGTGATAAACCACAATGGAGCAGGCCCGCGACCTTTTTTCTCCTGGAAATGGTCGAAAGAAGTGATTTTCATGCAAAAACTTGAGAAAGTATTATTCAAAATGCAAACCTTCGGTGCCACTACGGGATCTTCCTCCAATTTAATAGAGCCAAAACCAGATGGTTGATTAGCATCCTCTTGCCGAGAACTGATGCACTAATGACAATTCAATTCAAAACATTGGGTCACAAAAATCCATTAAAATTGGATCAAAATAGATCGAAATATTGTTACCTTCCTTCAGTTTCTAAAGACAATGATGTGGCCCTTTGTGATATGTACGAAGGAACATGAACAGATATGCTCTGCAATATCTTTTGCTGTCTTAACGATGCTTCGATGAGTTTCTGCTCTCATAAAAATAAATACACAAATCTTATTTAGAAAACCTAATTTAGGTTAAACAACGTAGTAAAGTAAATCAAACTTATACCTTAGCTTTGGGGATAGTCTCAGCTTCCTCGCGCAATCGGTTCTTGATAGCCTGAATCTGCAGTTCAATGGTCGTTAGGGACGTGTCCATCGCCGACAAGTCGGTTATGCTGCTTGCTGGGTACACTGCATGAATCCAACTGGAACAGAACCAAGCAAGAGTCTTATTTCACTTAAAACAGCTGAACAACTAGTTCGTAAACCAATCAAATCAAGCAAAAAACGAAATATGATAAAAAGAAATATGAAGAAATCTCACTGTTTCGAGCAATAACAAGTTCCTGTAGCTCTGCGATTCTGGTGTTAAACGAAAAGATTAGAGAATCGAGTGACGAACCCGCTTGATTCAAAGCCATTTCTCGCTTTCTAGTTCTCAGTCTCGATTGGAAATCAAATGAAGAAGAAATTAAATTCATATTCGAGTTTGGGAGCCTTTGGTCAATGGTTGTGGCGGGAAAATATTTCAAAAAAATGAACCTGTTCCTCAAAACGTGCCGTTTTAGAGGATTGTTCTGTATATTTAAAAATTAAACTCTGCCCAAAACCCACGAAAACTTAGGGGTGTTTGGAATGTGATGAATTGAATTCAATCTTGAGATTGAATTCAATTAATGTGTTTGGAACTTAAAAAAGTTAATGATTTGAATTCCTTCATGAATTTAATTCCCACTTTCTTAATGAATTCAATTCACGTTTAAAACCACGCGAATTCAACTGCTACCGCCTACCGTTGCCTTTGCACGCTGATTCCCATTTCTTGAACATTTCCTGAAGGATTTGAGAATGGAAAACGCAATTAATTGAGTGAACAATGCTTTGAGAGGTTTTTTATTAGTAACCAACGCTACTTATCTTCTTAATATATAAACATCAATTTATATTTGATTTATTAATTAAAAATAATTTAAATAAATATTAATTTTTCTTAAAAAAGTTAATTTTTAAAATGTTTTATTTTATTTAATTAATAATTTATTAATAAATATTATATAAGAGATTAAAAT
>JANIJH010000428.1:0-13162 GCA_024520975.1 Erythroxylum areolatum | reverse complement strand
CACATTAAATTCAAATACACTTCAATTAACCACTAAGATTCCCAATTAAATCAAACTAAGGCATAAACACATAATTAACACAATTCATGCTTAATAACATCAATCAGAAAAATTTTAGGGTCCAACATTGTGTGAGACGTGATTGTTTATTAGAGAGCTTAAAAATTAACTAGGTTTAGGACTGTTGGTAATGGAGAAATTACCAGTTTGATATTTAAACCAATTATGGATTATTAATTAAGGCTCGTATTATAACTCGAGAGAGAGTAATCCCCCCTTCGATAATCTAGAATCGACACCTCATTAACATATAAATGTCTAGGTTAGTTAATGATAGGAAGAATCCCCTCTCTCATAAATTTGTAACTTTTCTTAGTTGATTTCCATTGTACTTTTTTGTTGCTCGATTTCAATTTCTTTTTGTGTTAAACTTGCTAATTAATTTCATGATAATCACCTTCCCCTGTTTACTTTTCTGTGCAATTTTATTTTCATTTTATTAATTTTCATAGCCTTAGCTAACGTAGGATTAGATTAGTTCACACCTCCTTGTTAGGATCGACCCTTCACATATTAAATTTTAGAACCCACGCACTTGCAGTATTTTAGAGCTATAAATTGTAAAGCTTTCCCAACATCAACAAAGAATTGATTAAGACTGTGACTACTTTACATTCTTTAAAACTAGTCATTAAGAGGTATGAACTTGCTCCCCTACTTGATTCTTACAAAAAGTTACTACCTTTTGATATATAGACACCTTATACAGAGTTAAACCACTACCCTCTCACTTAAAATATGCACACTCAAGGAAAATTAGACTCAAGGAAAATTAGACTCTTCTAGTGATTATTTCAAATATTTGAATCTTAATTAGGAAGTTGAGTTAGTTTGTATGTTGAGAGAGCATAAAAAGGTCATTAGTTGGACTACTACTAATATTAAAGGAATAAGCCCTTCTTTATTCAGGCATTAAATTCTACTTGAGGAAGATGCCAGACCCACCATATAGGAACAACATAGACTAAATCCTACAATAACAGAACATGTCAAAAAGAAAGTCCTTACGTTTCTTTACGTTAAAGTTATTTATCCTATTCCAGACAGTAAGCAGGTATGTCCAGTGCAAGTGTTTATAAATAAATTTAGAATATAGTTGTAAGAAATTAGGATAAGTTGGTTCCCACTTATGTGTAAACTTAGTGGAGAGTTTGTATTGATTTTATGTAACTAAATTTTGAAACTTGTAAAGACCACTTTTCCTTTCCATTTATTGATCAAATGATTTTGACATTTGTTGGACATGATTATTACTATTATTATATAACTTTTTAGGTTATTTTTAGATTCCTATTACATCGAAGGATTAAGAAAAGACAATTTTCATATGCCTATTTGGTATATTTTCTTATCAAAGAATGCCCTTCAGTTTGTATAATGCTCCTGCTACTTTCCAAAGATGTGATTAGCATATTTTTTTAGTATGTTAAGATGATCATGAAGTTGTTTATGGATATTTTAGTGTCTATAGCTCTTATTTTGATTATTGCTTAGAGAACCTTGCACTTATTTTTGAAAGATATATTAAAACTAACCTTGTGCTTAATTGCAAAAAATTCCATTTTAATGGTTGATCAAGGTATAGTTTTAGGGCATATTATGTCATCTAGTGATATAGAGTTTAATAAGTGAAAGATTGATCTTACTTTTGCTTTGCCTTACCCTATAAATGTGTGGGAAGTTCAATATTTTCTTAGCCATGTAGGTTTCTATTGTAGGGTTATTAACTATTTTTTGAGGATAGCTTCTCCTTTATGGAAGTTATTACAACAAGATGTTCCTTTTGATTTTAATGACAAGAGCAAGGAGGTATTAGACAAGATAAAGGAATTCTTAATATCCCCACTAGTGATTCAACCTACAAATTAAAGCCTTTCATTCGAGATTATTATGATGCTAATGACTATGTGATAGGGTCATTTTAGGACAAAGAGTGGGAAAGGTTGTACATGCAATTTATTATGCTTTAAAAACCTTGAATTTAACCCAATTAAATTATTCTAAAATAGAAATAGAGCTCCTATCTATTGTATTCGCTATAAGAAAATTTTGGTCATATTTGTTTTGTGTTAATGTTATTATTTATTCAGATCATATGTGTAACACACCACTACCATAGTGCGTATGCCCGAACATCCATATATTTTCCAATAATATACCCTATAGAAATGGCATGTTAGAGCAATCACATTCACTTATTAAGGCATCATACACAACACAAGCATTTAAAATTTCAACCCATCCCACTTCATTAATAAAAAGAAATTTTACATTGTCATTTCATTACACACCAACCATATTTTTACATTACAAAACCATCTATGAGTTCACAGTTTTATACAAGTTCTATACAATATGTGATACTAAACAAAAGCATTCTATCTAACTCCTTAGATGTCAACTGACCAAACCTTTGAGTTATTTCTTGTTCCCAAAATAAACATCACTAGACTTCAACTAGATTGCTTAAGAAGCCAAATTTCCTCTTAGTACTTGGAAAATCAGCGTTGTAACTTTGATGAGTTTGAGGACTCTGTGAGTGAACCATCATCGATGTGCTCACTCCTATCATCACTCATTAACACACATATAGTCTATTTTACCAAATATGTCACATAAATGAATAATTCATATCACATCACATACTTTATTGATTTCAACCATTCAATATTTCATCTGAGTTCAATGGGCATGTTAATTCAATTAGTCAGTATGATATATTCATTCAGTCATTTAATAAATAAAGATGTATATGTAAATGCACATGTGGATCCACTTCTTTCTTACTTTATTGTAACTGACAACATATTTAACTTTCCCGTATCTATTGTGGATACTGGGCTCATTTTATTTACTGTCTCATACCTATTTTGGATACTAGGTTCATTAATAACTGAGTTTGTGGCTCTTTGTGCACATTTCCAAGCTTTAAGTTCTTTTTCAATTGGTTCACTCCGATATTCATGCATTTCAATGTAATGAGATGCAACAATTCATGTAAGATGCATTCATTATTTCACATTCGATATATTCCAGTCATATATTGCATTCTTCAAATCAAAGTCTGGAATTTAACATTTAGTTGAGGACACATTTTTCCATATTCACATACATTTACAAAACATTTCCAATACATTCTCAAATATCATTCTCCTCGAATAATTCATGGTCCAAAATTATCACAATCACATGATAAGCAATTTAATAACTGAATTTTAAACAAAGCAACTAGATTATATTGGGAGAACATCTAGGTTGACTCACAGTATGCTCCAGAATAGCTATTGCCTTGATGATCTGGCAATGTCTAGATGTGATCGGTCAATTTGTGCTTCTATATCATGCAATACATATATATGTATACAATACTAACTTTTTAATCAAATGAATACCCAATCATACCCATGTATATGTTTTATGTTTGATGCATGCTCAATTGACTATCGTAGGTATGTAACGTTATTCACAAACTTGCTCATTCATTCGTCATATCTTGTACATAACTTATTAGCATTAGATTAATGCCTTAAGACATCTCTATTACTTTAAATTCATTCAATCATATATTTATCTATCCCTTTTTAACATTCCATACATATGCAACTTTCCAAATTCTCATTCAATCGTACCTAATTAATGACTTATATCCTTTACATCACATTTACATTCATAAGAACACCTTCTTTTCTTTAACAACTCATACTTCCCAAATTCATATACATTGATATCAAACAATCCATTCCTTAATTCTAACATCAATTATCAACTTAAACTTATCAAAACCTTAATTAATCAATCAAATAACCATCTAGGTTAGTTTCAAACCTTAATCAAATCCAAATGCACCAAGGCAAAGTAACTTATCCTTAGTTGGTCTAAAAATCATACAAAATAGAGTTTTTCACTTTCCAACATTTCCTACAGTCGTGGTTACCTTTCCACGATCATGGAAAGACAAAACATAAACTTTTCTTTTTCAGGGCATTTCCTATGATCGTGGGTACATCGCGGAATGAGTGAACAGATGGTTCACCATCAATTTCCTTCATTCCTTTTCCAAATTTTAACACCATTATACTTATCTATTGATCATACCCCAATTATACCTAAATTATACTTTATTTCCACGTCAATGTTATCACCAATTCCAAATCAAGATCATTCAATTGATAACTCATAAATCATATTATTTCATGTAACATAATCATAATAGAACTATCATTCACCTTTATACATATAACCCTAACTTATCAATTTCTAGAACACTCCTAATATACCCATTTTTCTGTGTAGTTACATCATCATTTACACTTCAAATTTCAACCTAAACTATCTATATAATCCAATATTTTTAAGCACTTAAAAGAAAACAGAAACCATACGTTCACTCATCAAATTCCAACACAACTTTAACATCAACCCTACATATCACTCATCTCAATTTAATCATCATAAATGTTTCTATTTTAACGTGCCATAGAGAACAAAAAGCACTTACTTATTTAGCTTAAAACCTCCACAATCTTTAAGCTAACTATCCCTACAAATATGCAAGGACAAGGTATACTCCAAAAATATTGTGGGAGCATAAGGGCTTCAATTGCAAGGTGAAGGTAATGAAATTTTGGCAAAAATTCAAGGGTTAGGGAGATTATGTGAGTGTGTCATTGGTAAGAGAAAGAAGGAGAAAACATAAGATCAAAATATAGAAGAAGGTGGTCTTGTAAGTCTGAGAGACGTGGGTGTAGGTGTGTGGAGAAGAAGGTGGACACATGTCATGCCAAGCATCATGCTAAGACCTAGCCATAAGTCTTCTACTTCAACTTCCATTTGTCACTCCATAATTAGTCAATTTGTCTCAAAATCACTAGGCCATTTATTACACAATTAAACCACCATTTGTCACTCATTTAATCAAGCCATGTGTCACACTATCATTAATCCCATGTGTTACTATTTCTTAGGCTTGATCACCCAAAGTTCCCATGTATCAATTAATGTTGCAAATTAATATTTTTCCTAGACTAGATGCACATAACACTTCACCAATCACCTAATTATGGAAAAAATTCCAATTCACTAATTGTAGACTATCAAACCAGAATTCAAGACATGATCAATTCACAATCACAAAATCATAACATAAACATTTAAAATCTTTCATACCCCAGAATAAATCAATTGAGTGCATAATTATCTTTACAGTGTATACTAAATCACAATTCATGTATGTGTGTGAATATGATGCATGTAAATGAAATGGACTTCATATATTCTCATATGATATGACTCATATGACTTCATTTAGTAGTTTAATTCCTAAGTGTAGGAATAGGCTAGTACAATATGGGCTTAATGTATTTTCTTACCAATAAAGACGTAAAGATGAGGTTAATTGGGGGATTCTTCTCTTTTAGCAATATTATTTCGAAATAAGAGACCAGAAATAGGTAGAGAATGTTGTTACTAATCACGTTATTCATTTGGTTTGAGAGGATGAAAAAGTGCCTTTGAAAGAAACATTTCCAAATGAAAAATTGTTTTCTACTAGCTTAATGTCTCCACGGTATGCTTATATTATGAATTTCTTAGTTGATAAAGTTGTCAAAGGCTCAAGGGGACAAGCTTAAAAGTGAAGCTAAAGGCATTATGCAGATAAAGGGATAAAAGGTATATTCTTAAGAGATACTCTTTCTATTTTGACATTTTATCACTCTTATACTTGTAATGTACACTTTGGAGAAAAAAGGACCACTCATAAGGTATTGTGGAGTGGTTCTTATTGTTTGTAAATATTTAAGGATGCATTTCTCTTTTGTAAGTCATCCAGTAAGTGTCACAGGACAGATAAGTTATCGCCCCGAAATTTAGTGTCACAAATTTTCATTCTTATTTACGAAATTTTTTATCTTTTGGAAGTTGATTTCCTGGGGCTACTCCCTTCATGTTATGTTTTTTTTTATTATATTAGCTTATATTTAATCGTAAATTAAAGTGATAGCTAAAGCCACCAAGACAAATTATGCTAAAGTTGTTGCAATGTTTGCAAGTCTAACATTATTTGTAGGTTTAGGATGTCGGGGGTCATTATAAGTGATAGGCGAACACATTTCTTTAATAGGGTAGTGGAAGCTTTATTTACAAAATACCATATCTTATACAATGTTTTTTCTTCCTATCAGCCTAAAATAAATGGTGAAGATGGGGTTTCTAATAAAGAAATCAAGTCAATCCTAAAAAAACTATTTAACCTAATATAACATATTAGAGCTTAAGATTGGAAGATTCAATTTAGGCTTACAAGACATCCCATTGAACACCAATTGCTATATCCCAATATAGTTTAATGTTTGGAAAGTCATATCATATTCCTATGGAGTTGTAGCATAAGGCATAGGCTATTAAGTGATGCAACATGAATCTTGCTAAGATTATTTTATATTTTCTATATGTGGGATATACCCTTCAAACATCCCTATGAATGCTATCAATGTCATTCGTACCATCTCAGCCTCCTACTTGTTTTGCTAATTATAATAAGAAACTTTGAATTTAAACACAAATGAGAAAGTCATATAATATCTCATGGAGTTGTAGCACTAGGCATAGACTATTAAGTGATGCAACATAAATCTTGATAAAGCAAGATGTGAGCTTAAGAGAGTCGAAAGACAAGTCAACTATCGGATCAACCGTTGACTATGCCAAAAGGACCGATTACTCATGCTAATGCTAAGAGACTTAGAGAAACTTTTGGTGGGCTTTTATGTACCATGGTTGATCAAGAACAGGCCTTTGGAGATCAAGTTACAATCAATAACATTAAGGCATTAACACTATTCACGTGTGCTGACTTGGACCGAAATTCTTACATTGACTCAGGCCGAATCAGCCCAACATCCCAACATAAAAGTTCTAGATTTTTGTCTTAGCTTTTCAACGGTATAAGATTCACCTTAATCAGAGGTTTGTAGCCCAAGATATGCTCGATTTACTAAAGGATGTTCTGCAGGAAAAATTGTTACGACCTCTTAAGTGACGTTTCGTTTTTCTAACTAGTTTTTTCGTTTTTTGGCCCGATTTTTAGGTTTTAAAAGGTAATTTCTCTGCATTTCATAGGGTAGAATACATTGAAAATAGTTCTAGGTCACTTTTTGGGGATTCAATCCTGAAATTCTCTACAAACTGATTTTACGAACTTATCAAGTGATTAGTCGGATGGCTTGTAGCGTTCTTTTGATATCTTTGTGCGCTTTGGTTTCTGATTGCATTGTTAATCTTGACGTCGAAGAATCTTTCGACAACTTTGAATTCTTGGGTTGGGGTTTTGATCCGATCGATCAAGGGGTTCCTAACCAAGTCGATTCTAGGGGTTCCGCGTTATTTGGTATCAGAGCTTTGGCTCGGTTTTAGGTTCCTGTCCATTGTTCTTATTGTCTTCATTTGTTTTTCTTGTTTCTTTGCTATTTCAATTTTCTATTTACTTTTGTCCTTGTTTCCCTTCTACTGTTTATTTCACTCCTTGTTTTATCGTTATCATTCCATTACTATTTGTTAACATCATTTCGTAATTTTATTTCAATTCTTACTTCGTGTTGTGTTTGTAGTTAGTTTTTGTTAAGATTGTTCTTGAGAAAAAAAGTTAGAAAAAATACAAAAAACCCCAAAAAAGTCATAAAAATTCAAAAAAATCTAAAAAAAGGTCCGAAAAAGTGCTTTGTTGACTCATTGATCATAATTTGCTGAGATTGCGGATAGTTCATCTTGAAGTGTTGTTGTGATTGTAAGTTGTTAACGAAAGAAGGATCTTGGAGTTTGTGAAGTTTGATGATTGATAAAATAAATTGTATGGATTGCTAGAAGTTATATTACATTATTGCTTGAATTGAAATGGAAATTCTCGAAACTTGAAAAAAGAAACTTTGAAAAGCTAATTCCTAATACAAATTTTCTCCTTCGATCCTTTGAATTTCTTTGGTTCTTGACCCGTACGTGTTACTTTTCATTGCTCTCTTATTGTTTCCTTTTGATTTCTTCCATTTTTCTTTTAAAAGATTGTCATATTCAATTTGATTGTCCTTGATTTGTTTGGAATTTTGGTTGGCAAAAAATTTTGGGAAAGAATCAAGAGTAGTAAAAGGCAAGAGTGATTTACATCAAAAGAAGAACCCAAAAAAAGAGTGAAATATGAGTGAATCATCTATTTGAGTGAAACACGTAAAGGAGTGAGTGAGGTTTCTTTTTCAACTAACATTATTACACTTGTTTTTTCTTGTTACTTTGTAATGTCTAAGGCAAGTAAGGAAAGGGATTCAGAAGACCTAGCCACAACTTTAAAGGCTTTACAAGAACAAATGACCCAAATGAATCTTTCATTTGAAAGCTATGAAGAGAGGTTAGAACGCTTAGAGGCCCCAGAACATGGTTGGCCAACACCACCACCGACCGACCAACCTGAATTTGAGGATATTGAAACTGAAACAAACATGTAAGAGTGGGATAGATATCAAACCAGGGAGTATGCGACAAGAGGTTAAAGAAGAGGTAACATGCCTAGAAGAGAACCAAAAGTTAGGGAAGAAGTTGATAGAAACCTGAGCAGTATAAAAATGAAGATTCCTTCTTTTCAAGGTCGAAGTAATCCAGACCAATATTTGGAGTGCGAAAGAAAAGTGGAGCTTGTGTATGACTGTCATCACTATTCAAAAGAAAAGAAGGTTAAATTAGCAGTTGTAGAATTTACAGACTATGCCATAGTTTCGTGGGATCATGTTCAAATTAACAGAAGAAGGAGTGGGGAGAGACCTATCTGAACTTGGGATGAAATGAAGGACGTCATGAGAGCAAGATTTGTTCCTAGTCATTATTACAGGGAACTACATCAAAGACTCCAAAACTTAAAACAGGGGTCTAAGAGTGTTGAAGAGTACTATAAAGAAATGGAAATGGCTATGATTAGGGCAAATGTTCTAGAAGACCGAGAGGCTACTATGGCCAGATTCTTGTGTGGGCTGAATAGAGTAATTGCCAACACATTTGAGCTACAACATTATATGGATATTGAAGATATGGTTAGTGTTGCCATGAAAGTGGAGAAACAACTTAGTTACAAAAAATTAGCTAGACAAACTCAATTCAGTAATAGTGGTGGATCGCCTTGGAAATTAAGCTATAAGAAAAGAAGTGAAGAGAGGAATTTGTCAAAATTCAAAGATGATAGGTTTACGCCAAAATATAAGGAATACAAGTACAATCTTAAAGAAAAGAGTGGAATCTTTTAGAAGAACAAAGAAACCACTCCAGTGGCCTACAACAGCACCAGTGGCCTAAAACAACAAAACTAAGGGTTTCAAATGTCAATGGTATGGCCACATAGCTTCTCAATGTCCTAACAAGAGAGCTATGATCATAAAAGATGATGGGGTTAATGAAACAGATGGAGAGGAAACAGATTCGGAAATTCCATCGTTGGAAGACGTAAGTGATGTAGAATATCTAGAGTATGGAGATTTACTAGTTGCAAGGAGAGCTTTAAATTTTCAAGCTAAGTATGATGCTCTAGAAGAACAACAAGAAAATATTTTTCATACTAAATGCAATGTAGGTGGGAAGGTATGCAGTCTAGTTATTGATGGAGGTAGCTGTACTAATGCTGCTAGCACTTATTTAATGGAAAAGCTTGGATTGTCTTTATTGAAATACCCGAAACTGTATAGGTTACAGTGGCTGAATGATTATGGCAAGGTTAAAGTGGCCAAGCAAGTGGTTGTGTCATTTACTACTGGCAAGTATTCTGATGAGGTTTTATATGATATGATTCCAATGCAAGTAGGCCACATACTTTTAGGTCGACCTTAGGAGTATGACCGTAAGATCTGACGTGATGGTTTTCTAAATACTTATTCTTTTTCTAAAGATGGAAGACTTGTCACCCTCAAGCCATTGTCTCCTAAAGAAGTATATGAAGATCTACTGAAGCTTAGACAATGAGAGGAGTCAAAAAAAGCAAAGAGAGTTGAGCTGAATAAACACAATGGGGAAAAGAGAAAAATGAGTGAGAGTTAGAATTTAAAAAATAGAGGGAGTGAGAGGGGAAAGAGAAACACTAAGTGCAAGAGAGATAATAAAGTGAGCTTGTATGCATGAGGGAGAGATTTTAAAGATTCCTATCATGAAAAAAAGTCACTTGTAATGTTGATGTGTAAGGAAACTTGTTTTAGTGCTGTTGACCTTGATGATTCTTTGCCCTCTATTGCTAAATCTCTTTTACAGGAATGTAGTGATATTTTGCCATAGCAACTTCCAAAAGGTTTGCTGCCCATCAGAGGGATTAAGCATCAGATTGACTTGGTGTCTGGAGTTTCATTGCCTAATAGGTCAACATATCGCAGTAAACCTGAAAAGACTAAGGAATTATAAAGACAAATGGAAGAGCTTACAGCTAAAGGCCATGTTAGGGAGAGTATGAGTCCATGTGCTATTCTTGTGATACTACTGCCAAAGAAAGATGGAAGTTGGAGGATGTGCATAGACTGCTGAGCAATCATCAAAATTATGGTAAAGTATCGACCTCCCATTCCTAGGTTAGATGATATGTTAGAACAATTAAATGGTACTGTGATTTTT
Source organism: Erythroxylum areolatum (assembly GCA_024520975.1). Lineage (NCBI taxonomy): Eukaryota > Viridiplantae > Streptophyta > Magnoliopsida > Malpighiales > Erythroxylaceae > Erythroxylum > Erythroxylum areolatum. Next base: position 2,476 of record JANIJH010000428.1, on the reverse strand, counting down.
ACGAAAATTGATTTGATTGGGGGTTACAACCAACTTTGTATATACTAAGGTGGTGAATGGAAAACTGCATTGAAAACTCAACATGGATTGTATTAGTGGATGGTAATGCCATTTGGTTTGACAAATACACCTAGCACTTTTATGAGATTGATGAACCATGTACTTCATGCATTCATTAATAAGTTTGTTTTTGTGTACTTTGATCACATCTGATATACAATAAGAGCTTAGAAGAACATATGCATCATTTGAAATGTGTAATTGATGTCTTGCATGAACAAAAGTTGTATGAAAATGTTAAAAAGTGCAGTTTTTGTGTGGATAAGGTTAATTTTCTTAGTTTTATTGTTAGTGCTAAGGGCATTGAGGTTGATGAGAATAAAGTGAAAGCCATTAAAGAGTGGCCAACACCTAAATCTGTTTAAGAAGTACGGAGCTTTCATGGTTTAGTCAGTTTTTATAAGCGGTTTGTTCCATACTTTAGCACTGTTGCTGCACCACTTACAAAGATCATTAAGAAAAATGTTGTATTTATATGGGGTCCTGAACAGGAAAAAGGCATTCATGTTATTAAAAGATAAATTGTGTTCCATTTCTTTGCTTGCATTGCCTGATTTTGACAAAATTTTTGAAATTGAATGTGACACTTCTGGAGTAGGCGTACGTGCTGTGTTAATGAATGAGAAACGCCTTTTGGAATTTTTAGTGAAAAGTTAAATGGAGCGACTCTAAACTATTATACTTATGATAAGGAATTGTATGCTTTAGTGAGAGCACTCAAAACATAGCAACATTACTTGTGGCCGAAAGAGTTTGTCATCCACACTGACCATGAGTCCTTGAAACATCTCAAAGGACAAGGAAAGTTAAATAGGAGGCATGCAAGATGGGTTGAGTTTATTGAGACATTTTTATATTTCATTCAATATAAGCAAGATAAAGAAAATGGGGTAGCTGATGCACTATCTCGTAGGTATGCTTTAATCTCAACTTTGAGTAGTAAGTTATTAGGATTTAAGTATATCAAGGATTTGTATGCTACTGATAATGAATTTGGAAATGTGTATGATGCTTGTTAAACTATTGCATTTAATAAGTTTTATTGCCACGATGAGTTTTTGTTTAAGGAAAATAGACTCTGTGTGCCAAATTGTTCTTTACGTGAATTATTCATTAAAGAGTCTCATAGTGGAGGTTTAATAGGCCATTTCGGTGTACAGAAAACATTGGACATTCTGCATGAGCATTTGTTTTGGCCACATATGCGTAGGGATGTAGAACATGTTTGTGCAAATTGTGCTCAATGTAAATAAGCTAAATCTAAAGTTATGCCTTATGGATTATACACAGCATTGCTTGTACCTAGTGCACCTTGGGAACATATATCTATATACTTCATTTTAGGTTTGCCTAGGTCTACATATGGTAAAGATTCAATTTTTGTGGTTAATGATAGGTTTTCTAAAACGTCTCATTTCATTGCTTGTCATAAAACCAATGATGCATCTCATATTGTAAACTTGTTCTTTAACAGTCTGTTTGGTTAGCGTCCTCAACATGCAGGGACGGGACAAGATAGGATAGGACAGGACAGGGCAGAACAAGAATTGAAGACAGTGAGATGTTTGGTTGCGGTAGACAGAACAGAGAAAATTGTCTTCGTCCTGAGGACAGAAATGTGTTTGGTTGCAGTGGACAGAACAAAAAATAGTGTTTAATAACAAAAATGCCCCTGCAGTATAATATATTGGAAAGATGTAATTTATTGGTTATTTCATAATTGTGTCAATATTTATATGAAATGTATTTGCAACTCTAATAACATTAATTATCTTATTAATTATAATTTTTGTTATAACAATTATTATTGATACAATTAATATTAATTTTTGTAATTGTTGTTATTATAATTCATTGGTTATTTTATAAGTGTAAAAATATTTATTTGAAGTTTATTTGCAACTCTAATAATATTAATTATGTTATTATTATAATTTGTGTAATAAAAAAACAGTAAAATTAATATGAATATGAATATTAAGTAAAATTATGTCATCATTATCATTGTGATCATAATAATTTTATGATTATTATTAGTATTATTATTATTAATTTATTGCTATTAATTTGCTCAGTATTATTATTATAAGATAACTGAAATAAAATTAATTATGTTGTTGTTATCATTATTATTATTATTATTATTATTATTATTAATAACATTATGTAGGGCAAAATAATTTAATAAAACATCTAAGCATTCATATAATTGATTACATAATAGATTCAAATAACTCTGACAACCAAGAAATCCTAATACATAATAATTTAATTAAACATCTAAGCATTCATAAACATTAATTACATTCAAGACTTAAAATTTGTTGAGAAGGTTGTTGATAATAAATCCCAAAATTACTCCAATGGCAATTAGTAAAAATGCTTGATTCATAGCCATTTGTTGCTTTAAAGTAGC
>JANIJH010000405.1:0-13164 GCA_024520975.1 Erythroxylum areolatum | reverse complement strand
TTCCCAAAAAGCCCTTACTCAATTTAACCCTCTAATTCCAAATTAACCCTTAAATAATCTCAATTATACTCCAATTAGCCACTAATACACCAAATTTATTCAAACTAAGCCATAAGCACATAATTATCATAATTCATGCTTAATGACATCATAAAAAAAATTCGGGGTCTAACAAGATGTTCAAAGCAAGGTGGACCATAATTGTTTAACACAAAAAAAGGTTTAAGCTGCTAGACTGTGCGCTATGTTTCACACAGCAACACACAACGTGCGCTGTGCTTAACGCAGCAACACAGCATGTCCTATGTGAAATGCTGTGTTGTTGTGAACGCAGCAACGCTGCGTCTTGAAGCAGCGTCCATACAATGCTGCATTTAAGCAGCATACGCAGAGAAGGCAGCTCAGTAGGTTGCGAGAGGGTTTTAAATGAGTTGCAAACTTATTTGTCTTGTCATGAACAATGTCAGCATAAGGAGAGAAAATCAAGCCCTAAAGCAAGGAGCTGCTGGAGGAATATAATGCCACTGGACCTTAAGCAGTGGTGCAACACAGTGAGGAGCAAGGCTGGCGTGGAAGTAAAGCAGAAGAAAAGAGTGGGGACACTGCCAAAAACATGGAAGAGATGGCCCGCAGTTATAGAATAAAATTAAAGATGGAAGGCTAGTTTCCCGACGCCGATTCAACGGCAATATCGACGCCAAGTCATGGTTAAGCTATTTCTATCATTTTGAAGTTGTAATTTCTTTTCAGATTGATGTGTTGTTGGTATTGAGTTGGATGGTTTTGAGATTAATGATCTTAGTATATTATTTTGATCGTTTTATTTCGAACCTATTGCTCTGTAATTGTTACTTTTGATGTTTGTGAGTAGCATCTAAGGATTGTTAATCATTAGGAACCACATAACTTAAGTTGGATAACTTAAATGTGTGAGGTTACTGCCTATATTGATCGTTTTCCAATTCATAATGCGACTGCCAAATTGAATCTAGAGATCATATCCTAGGTTATTTAGTTGTTAGGTTTAATCGATGATTGTATCTTGATTAAATACAATCTAAGGGAAAACCAAGATTTGTCGAGCATTCTATTAGTCTCAGATCAATAGTCCGGAAAGAATTGTAAAGACTTTAGAATGAAGGAATATGCTTGATTGTGTTTAGGTCGAGATTGACCCTAGAATCGGACCTTACTTATACCCAACACTTTTCTCATTTTTGATTATTTGTTTTAATTTGTTTTCGATAGTTTCCTTTTACTTTAATTTATAAATTGTTTGAAACACAAAAACCCCCCATTTACTTTCCTTGCATCAATTAATTTTATTACAAATATTAACCAAACATTCCCTGTGGATTCGATCCCGACTTACCACAACTACAAATTTTAGTGTGCAGAGTCAGGTAAATTTTGCGGTGCACTCGACACGTGTTTATACTTAATATGCAAGTAAGCGTCTAGTGTGTCAACAAGTCAAGGCTAAACACTAGGCACCTTTAGGCAAGTTAAGGCCATTGTCTGATCTTGAGTGGAAGTGGTAAAGGGTGACTATGGATTTTCTGATGGGCCCAAAACTAGTAGGAATCATGATGTTATATGGGTTATTGTTGATCGTTTGACGAATTCAGCCCATTTTCTAGCAATTAAGCAGATTGATTCTCCGCAAGTGCTAGCAAAGAAGTATAAAGATGAGATAGTGAGATTACATGGGATTCTAGATTCCAGATTCCATAGTTTCTTACAGAGATCCTCAGTTCACTTCGAGATTTTGGGAAAGTCTGCAAGAAGCTATAGGGACCAGGTTACATTTTAGTACTACTTTTCTTCCTCAAATAGATGGCCAATCTGAGAGGACCATTCAAACCTTTGAAGGAATGCTCAGGGTATGTGTGATGGATTTCAAAGGTGCATGGGATGAGCCTTTTCCATTGGTCGAATTTGCTTACAATAATTCGTACCATTCCAGCATTCAAATGGCCACTTATAAAGAACTGTATGGGAGGAGATGTAGAACTCCTATATGTTGGGATGAATAAGGAGAAAGGAGATTAGTGGGACCAGAGTTACCCTAAATGACAATTGACAAGGTCAATTTAGTTAAGCAGAGGCTTAAAGTAGCTCAAGATAGAATGAAAAGTTATACTGATGCACACTAGAGGGAAATGGAGTATAAAGTGGGTGAGAAAGTTTTTCTTAAGACATCTCCTTGGAAAGGAGTCATGAGGTTTGGCAAGAAGGGTAAGTTGAGTCCAAGATATATGGGTCCTTACAAGATTCTTAAGAGGATTGGATCGCTAGCCTATAGGTTGGCACTGCCACCAGAATTATCACAGATATATGATATCTTTCATGTTTTCATATTAAGGAGGTATAGATCAGATCCCTCTCACATCTTTCAGACTACTGAAGTTCAGTTGAGAGATGATCTGACGTATAAGGAAACTCCAGTGGAGATTCTGGACACTAGGGAAAAGGTCTTCAACAATAAGACAGTTCAGCTAGTTAAAGTCCTGTGGAGAAATCATTCTATCGAAGAGGCCACGTGGAAGCCCTTAGAGGCTATGAAGGATAAATATCCACACGTTTTCTATGACTCAGGTAAGAATTTCGAGGATGAAATTCTTTTAAGAGGGGGAGAAATATTGGCCCTTGAATTTTTTCTTTAGTTAAACATGATTTAAATGAATTATAAGGTGATGATAGATTAATTTTTGGAGTTAATTAGTATGTCAAGGTTAGTAGGATTTTATTGCATGGGTTAATTGAATTAAGGTAGTAAGATTGTATCAAGGGCAAAATTGGCAAGTCACTTAAGGATAAAGACCATAAGGCATATAAGGAAGGGTAAAATGGACATTTTGCAATCATTACGGGTAAAAAGGGAAGAAGAATTGTTGTCTTGCATTTCGAATAAGAGAGAAAAACTTGATTGAGAAGAAGAGAGAAAGATATGAAGAGAAGAAGGGAAGGAGAGAAAGAGAGAAAGAAGAGAAAACAAGCTAGGTTTCAATTTTCCTTAGCCTTCAAGAGAGATTTTGAGGTTGTTCAAGAAGAGAAAAAGCTATAGTAAGAGAAGAACTTTCGTTAAATCCAAGAAACTCTTCATTTGGTGAAGATTCAAGGTAAGGTCTTATTTAATCTTTTGGATTTTTGAAAGGATTTTAATTCAAGAAGCTTAGGAAATGCATGGGTTTAAGCTTTCTAAGATCACTTTTATGCATATGTTTATTTGGGTCCTCAGATTGGAATTCCTATTGAATTGGGAATTTTGTCAATGTTAAGGGTAAGGTAAGAGGAGCTAGAGGAGAGGCATCTTTGGGCAAGTATTAAACAAGGAATTCAAGGTGGGTTCATGTTTATAATTGAGTAACAAGCTATGACTATCTTTTGACATTTAAGAGCGTAAAATGATTTCAATTGTTTTATGAACGTTACATTATTACTCTTTCAATGATTGAGAAATTGCCATACGTTTAGTATATGAATTTTTGTTGATGAATTGTGAAATGGAAATGGAAATGGTTTTTCAAAATATTTCATGCTTATAAAAAATATGGTTTTGAAATGTGCCATTTGGGCAACATGTTTACAAGTGATGAAATGCATGATTATGTGGGTTTGTCGTGGTCTGTTTTGTTATGACAAGTACACTTTGACTTTATTAAAGGCTTCTCCAACCTGCTTACTAGTGACATGAAGCTCTTTCTTGGACTCCCTCATGTTTACTACTATGCAAGACCATTATATGGGATTGCGATAGTACATTTTGTTCACAACTACACAAGACCATTATATGGGAATGTGATAGTACGTTCTGCTTACGGACATACCCAAACCATTTTTGATGTGATTATGTGTTTAGAATGTGTTGACAAGTTTGATGAATGCTTGACTTATGTTGCTTATGAATTGCTTGATAATGTGAGAATTTGGGAACAATGTGTTTATTGGATTTAATGCAAAATTATTATGACATTGAGTATTATTCAATGATTTTGCTTGTTTAAGATTATAAACTTGTTACCCACGAGCTTTTAAGCTCACCCCTTTCTACTTCCCATATTCAGGAGATGAGTAAGAGATCAAGTAGTCAAGAGTCAAGGCATCACTCTGATTATGCATATTTTTGTATTTTAAGCTAGATTTTATAAAAACAAGGCTTTAGTTGCATTTCAAGTATTTTTGTTCAAGTGTCTTTTGTATTTTTGGATTATGAAGTGAATGATGTATTGTGGCTTGAAATGCCCATTAAAGCTTTGTAAACTCTTATCTTTTGATGTTAATGAAAAATGATTATGATTTGCTGATGATTCTCAAAGTTTGCATGTCACATTTTTTTTAGTTTTTCAAAAGGGTAAAAAGTGCATTTTGTCTTCTGGGGAAAAACTATCTTGATCTAGCTAGCATTAGACAAGGTTGTCTTCACAAAATTGTAGCTTGTCCTTTTAGCTTTCCAACAGTATAAGCTTGTAATTTTTAGACTAGGGATGAGAAAGTTATGGTCGTTACATGATAATAGGTGTTGGTAGTCTGCAGCACTATCCTTGACAGGTTTTCTATCTGATCTTCAGAATTTGTCACGGCAAAGCCAAAAGTAGGCCACAGTGAACTTTTCTAGAAGGGTCTTCCTTCAAGTTTCTCTATAGCAAAGCCAAAAGTTGGACGTAGTGAACTTTTCCCAAGAGGTCTTTTCGTTCACCTTCAAAATTCATTACGGCGAAGCCAAGTGTTAACCGCGTCGAATTCTTTTTGTCTGATGGGTTTTAATTTATAACTTTGACCCTTTTTGAGGCAAAATCTCTCTTCAGGGTCTTCACGGAAGTTGTAGATCTGGAAGTCCTCTTCGAAACCGTTCTAGAATGACCTTCAATGTTCATTGCAGCGAACATTTACTTCGCCACGGTGAACCCGCCATGCTGCCCGCAAAATTTTTTCTTTAATTTCTTGAATGTCTTCTACTTTCTCTCGCATGATCTTCACTCGACAGTGCTCACATAATAGTTAACACAGATTGCCAAGCTCACTCTCTCAATTTATCACAAGGTTTAAGCACAATAAATAACATGAACATGTGTATCATTAAATCAATAACTAAAGGTTCACAAATAGTTCAACAACCCTAAAAATTGTTTTAGTCAATCATAATATCCATAACATCCCCAACAATCAAATAATCCATGATAAACATGCTAGAAGAGAAAGAAATTGAAATAATACTAGACGAGGCAGCTCCTCCTCTTCTTTGCCTAATCTACATAATGGGGTGCTCTTTGCCCTGTCGGGATTGAAACCTTTAATCTCCCCCTATCTCTAAGCTTTCAATATGTCTTTTGGCTCTAGGAAACAAGTTCCACGACCCTCTTGAGGCTCTCGAGATTCTATATCTTATAAACTCATTAAAACCTAAAAAAATTACATGAAACTCATGTGTCTCTTCGACTTTCAGTTCCCATGGTCATGGGAGTTATACTTATGCCTCCCACAATCGTGGGTTAACTTAACAAAAACTTTCTCCATATATTTCCTACGATTGTGTAAAACATACCCTTTTCCACGATTGTGGGTTCTTGTTTTTCAGTAACTTCACTTCTCTTCTCTTCTCTTGGTCCCTAGCTTAATCACAAAGGTGTCCACCCTCCATTCCTACACCAAAATGATCAGTTCCTTCCCTAAACTAATATTAAACACAAGAGAAAAATCATGAAGATCAAACTAAACAAAAACACATAAAACACGTCCTAAAACACATTAATACTAACCTATCATGCTAGAAACACATACCAAATACTTAGAAAAACACATACTAATGCACAACTATCAACTTTCCCACAATTAAATCTTTGCTTGTCCTTAAGCAAAATAAAAGTAAACCAATCAATTCCATCACTCATTTTCGCAAAGATTAAAGCATGTAATCCTTCAAATTTTGGCCAACTCAAATGTCAAGCTATTACAAATATCATGACTACTTTTCATTAGTGTACATAAGCAAACTCAATATATGGCACCATCACTCAAAGATAAGTATAAACGCAAATTAAATCTTCTTCATGGTTTCACTCATTTCTCTTTAGTGTTTGATGGATAGTGTTTCACTCAAGCTCCCTATAGGAAGATATAATACCATAAGCTTGCTAATACACCAATTCTACTCTACAATGATTACATGCATAAATAGATCAAAAGGGCTTGTCTCATGTTGTAATGTGGTAAAGGTTAAGGTGGGTCAAACAAGGTAAAGGGGTTTAATACAAGCATGCATAAAGTAATAAGTGAACAAAGGGATAAAAAACATATTCTGAGATATACAAATGTAGATATTCTACTACTCCACACTTATTGATGCTACCAAAATGTTCTTCCCTTTTTCTTTTCTTTTTCTCTTTTCCTTTTTCTCTTTTCCTTTTTTATTTTCTTTTTCCTTTTTTTATATAATTGAAGAAACAACATACAAAATGTGATCAAAGAGTAGAAGTATAACTCAACTTATCTTGGAACAAAAAAAATTATACTAAAAATCCCAAACTAATGCATCACTTAATACTTTACAAAACTTGTGAATGGGTAGGCTAATGAAGTTTTGGGTTTTGAAATAAAAGATGTTTTCAAGAAACAAAAGGGTTAGGCTCAACGGGGCTAACAAGGGATAATAACAAGAGTAGGTCATTTAAGCTAAGGGTTATCGTAAAAAAAAGGCCTTAATCATTTCTACTAAGCGTGCATCTAGTAGACTTAAACTGATTCAAAGCAAGTTCTAAAGGTAGTAACCTAAAGGGGTATCACACACTCAAATAAGTAAGATGACTATAGATGGAGTCATATAAGCTCAATCCTCACATTGGCTCAAATGAAAATTAATTATACATCTCTACACTACCTCATTACTCAAGTGTCACATTTTGAGTAAGCTTATGCAACCAACTACTTTTCATCCCTCAACATGATTCACTCTTTACTCAAGTAGCCTAATTCAAGTTCAAGAATGCATTCAATCTTATCCCAACTAACATGGTATAATCTTATGGAAAAACATATTAAAAATGATTCAAGTGTTTTTCTATTGCTTAACACAACACATCATCAAACAACAACCTAATATGCCTAAAACATGCATCCTAAAAAATAAATGAAACAAATTTAAATGATGCAATTGAGAAAGCAAATGTCACTTCCCCACTCTTAGATAGCACATTTTCTTTAATGGCAACCATAAAATTAAATCAATACATCAAACACAACATCAACCAAGCAAACAAATAACACAAATAACAAAGTAAATTAAAAAATATAAACAGTGAAAGGTAAGAAGGCTTATAAAGAATGAGGTAGTGAAGGCGTAGGAGATGGGACTTCAATGTTCTTTTTTCTGGAAGAAATTAAGGAACTTCTTCTTTATATACCACTACTCTTTGTGTACTTGTCAAATGTGGTTGTCGAGCTCATTGATTTGTAGCATTATTTGTAGCTGATTTGTGGCCATCTGATCAAGAATTTGCTGAAACCGATCAACATCTGCTGCTATTGTTTGTTCCTCTTTGGGTGTGCTTCTTCTTGAGGCTCCAGTGGTGCCTGAGAGGTGGATGGTTGTGACATGGTTGCATTCTTACTCTTCCTATTCTTAATAGCAATACGTGTCTAAGGATTTCGAAGCTCCATAGAATGGAGCTCCAAAATTTCAAAACATCTTAAATATGATACATTAAACACATTATAATTATCAGTAAGAACAATATCCATATCAAGATGATAAAACGAAGACAAAGCAGTGACAATATAATTCATATCAAAATATAAGCTTTTCTTATTAACACAACTCATAATAGACCTAAAAATACGATACAGGGTATTTATTTTAACTTTACAATTCATGCATCAAATAAACAAAAGTTCTTTAACAGAACACTTATTGCTTTCAGTTTTATTAAAAACAATTAAGCACATAAATTTGTGAAGCAGTAAAAGCTCTATGTTACGAATTAAGGTGTTCAGTGCATTCCTAGAATTAAATGTGTTTTCTTTTCTAATACTCATCCACATAGAAGTCATCATGATCATTTAAAATTTTTGTGTTTGACAAGTCAGAAAGTGCATGAATGACTGTATAATCAAGCTTATAAACATGACCACCTATTCTAAAACAAATTGGGAATGGGGCACAAAAATTTGTCACTATTTTGATTTTACCTTCATCGGAGACTTGTTTATGCAATTGGTCAATGGGTTTTCGAGCAACAAGCTTCTTTGGACCCATTGAGGAAGAAAAATCGGTAAAAAAGGCAAAGAGAGAGTGAGTACATTTTAGAGCCCCTCACCAAATCTTTGTATTCTTCATGGTGTAGTGTGAAATAAGTGTAAAAGAAGGGATTAATGATGGAAAAGATGAAGAAACTGCCAAAATTTGGAAGAAAAATGAAAGATATTCGAAGTTAGGGTTAATGAGAGAGTAGATTGCAAATAGACAAAGTGCAGGAAACTGAAGAAAGAAGAAGGTTTTTTTAAAATGTTTCTGTTGAAGGATGTCATGGTTATGGGAATCCCCATGATTTCCACAATCATGCATTAAGGCTCTAGAAACTTTCTAGAGAGCCTTCCTACGCTGATGGAAAATGAGTCCATTTCCATGATTGTGGGTTAAGGCTCTAGAAAGTTTCTGGAAAGCCTTCCCATGCTAGCGGGAATCAACCTAATTCCCACGATTGTGGATTGTCCAACTTTTCCAACTTCTTAGCCTTCTTCTAAGCTTTGCCTGCATTCCCAACATTTACTCAACCTACCATTATATCAAAATCAACTAAACAACAAGAAATGTGGAAAAGAAAACAAGTTAAAATTCAAACAAAACATAATCAAAACAAACAAATCAAAAACACAAGTAAGCTAAAGCAAGCAAAAGAAAGGTTAACATGCTAAGTTAAGGTCATTAGCTTGACCATTTCATATGTATTCATGAAGAAGTAGAAGAAAGGAAAGAGATGACTTCCCTTTCTAATGAGTATGTCCCTCCATAGTATAACTTGCATCTATGCCCATTGACCTTAAATGCCCTTCTCATTTTCCAACTCCAAAGCTCTATAGGGAAACACTTGAATAACCTTAAAGGTTCACTCCATCTTGACTTGAGCTTTCCAGGAAGTAATCGAAGTAGTGAATTGAACAAAAGCACCAAATCCCCACTCTTGAACTCCTCCTTCTTGATGTGAGCATCATGCCACTTCTTTGTCCTTTCCTTATACGACTTGGCATTTTTGTAAGCGTCAAACCTCAATTCTTCTAATTCGTCAAGTTGTAACAATCTTTTCTCACCCGGAAGCTTCGAATCCATATTCAACTTTCCAACGGCCCAATAGGCCCAATGCTCCAACTCCAAAGGAAAATGGCACATCTTGCCATAAACAAGCCTGTATGGAGTAGTTCCTATGGGTGTCTTGAAAGTTGTCCTTGAAGCCCATAAGGTGTCATCTAGCATCATTGCCCAATCCTTTCTTAAGGTGGTCACTACCTTCTCCAAAATTGTCTTCAGCTCTCTGTTCACTACCTACACTTGACCACTAGTTTGGGGGTGGTAAGGAGTTATTACTCTATAATGAACATGGTATCTTTTCAGAAGAGCCTCAAACAGTTTGTTGCAAAAATGGCTCCCTCCAAATATCGTAAAGATTTTCTTGATGAACTTTTGAACCGCCTTGTCATCATTATTTGGAGTAGCTACAGCCTAAACCCACCTAGAAACACAGTCAACTCCAACTAATATGTAAATGTTACTTGAAGAGGATGGGAATGGTCCCATAAAGTCCAATCCCCACACATCGAATATCTCCACCTCTATGATGTTTGAAAGTGACATCTCATCCTTCTTCGATATGTTAACCGCTCTTTGACACCTATTACACTTTAACATAAAATCTCAAATATCTTTGAACAAGGTTGGCTAATAGAATACACACTCTAATATATAAGCTGTAGTCTTGTTAGCTCCATAATGCCTTGCATAAAGTGAACTATGATCAAAATTTTAGGCATTTCATCTTCGAGAATACACCTGTGAATCACACTGTCATAATATATCTTATAAAGTATAGGTTCATCCCAAATATAAAGAGAATATTGAAATACAACCACTTCCTTTATTGATAAGAAAGACTAGAAGGAAGAATACTACCTAATAGTTTGTAATATCTACAAACCAAGGACGAAAAGGATTGTCTACCATCATTAGAGCCTCATCAGCAAAGCTCTACTCAATTTCCACTTCTTTTTTATGATGACCTCCTTTGAGTCTCGAGAGGTGGTCTGCTACAACATTTTCTGCTCCCTTCTTGTCTTTAATCTCAACTTGAATTCTTGGAGTAGAAGTACCCACTGGATAAGCCTAGCCTTGGCATCTTTCTTTGTAAAAAGATATTGCAATGCTACATGTTCTGTAAAAATAATGACATGAGAGACTAAAAGATCATAACAAAATTTTTCATATGTAAATAACACAGCAAGCAACTCCTTTTTCCATAGTTGTGTAATTTAGTTATGCTCCCAACAACATCTTCCTTGCGTAATAGATGGCGTGCAACCTGTTTTCCTTTCTCTAACCAAGGATACAACCAATGGCATGATTGCTTGCATCATACATAATTTCGAAAGGAAGAGACCATTCTGGCGACGTCAGAATGAGTGTTGATATAAGTACCTCCTTTAACCTATTAAAAGCAGCCAAACAAACATCATAAAAAAGGCACATCTTTAACTAATAAATGAGTTAAGGGTCTAGCGATAAGAGAAAAATCCTTAATGAAATGTCTGTGGAAACCTGCATGACCAAGGAAGGCTCGCTGATATAAGTTCCTCCTTTAACCTATTAAAAACAGTCAAACAAACATCATAAAAAAGGCACATCTTTAACTAATAAATGAGTTAAGGGTCTAGCGATAAGAGAAAAATCCTTAATGAAATGTCTATGGAAACTTGCATGACCAAGGAAGGCTCGGATGCCTTAAATATTGGTGGAAAGTGGTAGCCTTTCAATTACTTAGGTCTTAGCTCGATCCAATTCAATCCCATTGCATGAGATCTTATGGCCCAATACAATTCCCTTTTGGACCATGAAGTGACACTTTTCCCAATTCAAGACTAGATGAGACTCCTCACATCTTTGAAACACTCTGTCTAAATTCAACAAGCAATGATCAAAAATAATTGTGAAAGATAAAGAAATCATCCACAAATACCACTATGAAATTCTCATTCATATCCACGAATATGGCCATCATGCACCTTTGGAATATGGCAAGTACTTTACATAAACCAAATGACATCCTCTGATAAGCAAAAGTCCCATAAGGGCAAGTGAAAATAGTCTTCTCCTGATCCTGTGGGTATATAACCACTTGATTATACCCTGAGTATCCATCAAGAAAACGGTAAAATGCATGGCCATCCACCCTCTCAATCATTTGGTCCACAAAAGGTAAAGGGAAGTGATCTTTCTTGGTGGCCAAATTGAGCTTCCAGTAATCAATACATACTCTCCAACCTATGATGGTCCTAATAGAAATCTTTTCATTTTTTTCATTTTCCATCACTATCATGCCTCCCTTCTTAGGCACACACTGTACCGGACTCACCCACTCACTATCTGAAATAGGATAAATAATCCTTGCATCCAATAGCTTTATTACCTCCTTCTTCACAACCTCTTGCATGTTTGGATTTAACCTTCTCTGTCGCTCTCTCACAGCTTTACACCCTTCTTTTAGGATAATCCTATGCATCACCACAATGGGGATAATCTACCTAATATCAAAATTTTGTCACCCCATAATTTTCATTCTTTTCCTAATGTTCTCCACCACTTTCTCTTCTTGCTCAATATCTAATTGATTTGAGATAATGATGGGTAAGGTATGGTTTTTACCTTAAAAGGTGTATCTCAAATGAGAAGGTAAGGGTTCTAAAGTGGGGGGCTTAACAAAGGAAGGTGGTATAGGTGTATTTTTTTCTCTCTAACTTATCTAACTCAACTTCCTCACATAAATCATCTTCTCTCACACTCTCATCCTTCTGTACTTCAGTAAATTCATCAACTTCCTTTTCAACCTCCTTCATGCATTCATCCACAACATCAATCTTCATATATACATTACCAACCGTTAGTTTCTTCAAATATTTAGACATATTAAACTCAACCTGCTCATCACCAATCCTCAAAACAAGTTGTCCCTCATGCATATCAACTAATGCCCTACTAGTATTCAAAAAGGGCCTTCCCAAAATCAATGAACATTTTTTATTAGCTTCAAAATGCAATACCACAAAATCAACAAAAATAATAAATTTTTCTTCTTTTACAACACATCTTCTACAACTCCATATGATCTCTTGATCCGCAAGTTAAATTAGTGTGGATGTTGGCTTGACCTCTCCTAGTCCCAATTTCCTAAAAACAGACAAAGGCATCAAGTTAATGCTTGCACCTTAATCACATAAGCATTTAGAAAATTCAAAGTCACCAACAACACATGGAATCATAAAACTCCCTGGATCTCGTAGTTATGAAGGTATCATGCTTGAGATAATCAAACCATAATTCTCCATTAAAGTTACTATCTAATTGTCCTCCCAAGTAAGTTTGTGTATTAGTATATCCTTCAAAAACTTCACATACTTGGGCTTGCACTCCAAAGCTTCCACCATTGACAAGTTAATTTAAATCTTCTTTAGTTTCTCCCAAAACTTGGAAAACTGAGTGTCCACATAATGTTGTCTCACCTTTTGTGGATATAGTAGTTTAGCCCTGTAGGGTGGTGAAGGTATATAAAGCCTCTCTTCTTCTTCTTTCTCTTCTTGAATCTCCTTACCTTTTCCTTTTTCTTCGTAATCCTTTTTCAAACTTGGTTCCTCATCTGCTTGCCACTTTTGTTGGACCCCGTCTCCGAGGCCCAACATTCATACCCATATAAGCATGGAAGACCCATAACCGACCACACACTGACCACAATTTGGGGAAACCTCCAAAAGGAAACTTGGATCGAATTCTTAAGGGCATTTGTTCCTCATATTAAAACGATTCTAACGTCACTGAAAACGCTCAATTCGGATTAGAAATGAAGAAGTTATGCTCAAAATACTGTCTAAAGAAAACAGTCAAAACTGACACTCTACCGACTTCATGTC
>JANIJH010000388.1:0-13165 GCA_024520975.1 Erythroxylum areolatum | reverse complement strand
ATAACTTGTGACCGCCATGATCCCATCAGCTTAATTCAATTAAGGATGACTTGATCGATTCCATGTATTGTGTGCACGTAAAGTTTTATTATGGGATCACCAAGTCGTAACATGGGCCAAGTGGGAGATTGTTAGACTATTTTATGTCCCATGTAATTTATAGTTTGAGTACTATGAAAAGCACCCAAGATAATGGTTATTAGGTATTAAATAATGGGTCCCAAATGGGTCATAGACCCTTTTCCTCTCTCTTCCAATTACCAAAGGACACGTCGGTTGGTGATATGAACAAGGATTCTGAACCATTGAAGAAATCGCTAAAGAAAGAAGACGAGAGGAAATAAAATTATTTCAAGAAAATCAACATCATAAGAAAACAATCATGGATACATGTATGCACAAATGAATCGATCCTTAAATGTTCTTACATTTGGTTCACCTTTTGAATGGTGAATAAGTACTTTTTTTCATCGTAACAGTTGTTTTTAAGAAAACTGAGTATTTGGTTGTAAAATTTGAAAGCACTTTTTCATAGAAATAGCTTTTTTGGAAGCTAAAATATAACTTTTTAAGAAACTCAAATTTAGAGCTTTTTAAAAAAGCACCTTTTCAGGTAAATTTTTCAAATAAATTAATGAGTCTATTTTTTAGTCTCATTTACCTTTATATTTTACACATAATTCTCACAATACCCACAAACACATGTTCACGTTTATTTTAAGATTTATATAATATTATTTGACTTTTTTATATGTTTTAATATTTATTTTTATATTAGTTTTACTTATATTATAATCCATATAAAAGATTTGGTTAGATATATTTTTATTTATGTTTTATATGGTTTAAAATTATATAATAATTAATAAATTGTGCTTAGCATATTGTTTAATATGTTTTAAATAATATTTATATGCATAAATAATTTTTATTACAAATAAAATATACTTAAAATTAAAAATGCTTTTTATTTTTATATTGCCAAACAGTATATTGTATGAAGCTCTTTCAAAAAAGCTCTTTTTAAAATGACAGTCAAACAGTCAACTGACTTCTTAAAAAAGCTCTTTTTAGAAAAGCTCTATTAATAAAAGCTCTACTGACAAAAACTCTACTGATATAAGCTCATCCAAATAGGCTCTTAGTGTCTATCGTTCTTTGTTTTTTATGACAGGTCTATACTCTGATACTACAAACCATCTTTACAACATGCTTTTTTCATACGTCTTATCACGATTGTAATCCTCTGATACCTAAGGTCTAAAGTTCAAATATATGAAACAATTTCTCACCACCCTTAACCCACACACTCCTAGTTAAAGATAAATAAAAAGCGACGAGAGGTAGGAAGATGGTGCTGTAACTGCATACAACCTAAGCATTCTTCTACGTTTTGGTTATAAAATCTAAGCATTTTAGTTATAAAATCTTATGGACCCAAACATGAAAGCCCAATCCAACACTTGGATCTAAGCCCAATTTGACACTTAGATTTACTATCTTCCTTTTATTAACTGGGCTAAAATCACTATTGTATGTTATTTCGATTGGAATGAATATTAATCTAATTAATATGAGTTCCTAATTCCAAAAATTAATTCACAATTAATTTACCTTAAAATAATTATTTGATGTCCAAAATTAAATAACTTCAGTTTTTTCATATATGCCAATTTTTCTAGTGTTATTAGAAAATCTATTATTCTATTAAAATTAATTCAAAAATAATTTCTATAATTTTCAAAAATTTCCATAACATCAAATCATCATTCCAACCATCTCTAGGTCATTTCATGATGATCAAAATAATTTAGGAATCACCCAAAGATTATCTTGATCACCAAAAATGACAAATATGACTTCTAAAATTTTTCTAGAAATCAAATTTCAAGCAAAATCATTTAGGCATGCATCGAACATCAAATTAACACATTTTTATCACATAAATGTTTTTTAAGGTTCTAGAACCAAAATATAAAATTTCAAAAATATCAAATAAAACAAATCCTACAATTTTTGGAAAACTGTCTAGATCTGGAAAATTGTTTGATAAAATTATTAAAATATTTTTAATAATTCTAAAAAATTGCAGAGAAATAAAAACATCCCAAACATGTTCATATAATTTTTCCAGAATCAAATTCCATGAAAATCATGTGTAACCTCATCTATTTAGCCAATAGATATCACAGGCCCAACAGAAAGACAGATTTCATGCATGTTGTTTTAAATTTGAAATTAAATACTTTAATCACATTAAAAATATTTTCAATCACCCTAAATCATTAAAATATATCTTATGAACATATTGGTGAAAGAAAATTACGAAAAAAAAAATTCTATAATTAATTTCAAATAAAACATTACGGGACTCTAAGTTGTCACAATCATGAAAACAATTTTCACATATCATGTATTCTACATCTAACAAGGCACAAGATGGCTCTGATACCACTGTAAGGTTTCGATCATGCATCTCATATATAATATATATCAAATATATGTAGCATAAAATAAAACAAAACCTCAAAACCATATCTACTCATGCATATAGATACAGAAAACAAAAAAACGTGAATTGTAATATGTTTACATACCTTTCCGACGATCTCCTTTGTTCTTTAATCTTCTTCACATTGGGTTGTTGGCTTTAATGAAAGTCCACAAGAAGATAGAAGGATGAAACCTCACTAGGAGATGACTAAAATTCTTTCTTTGTGCTAGCAAAGACAATGACTCTTGTGAGAGTTAGAGAGAAAAATAGTATACGTGTAAGAAAGAACCTTTCTTTCTCACTTGTGTCTCACACAAGATCCATGAAAATCATCTTTATTTTCTGCACTCATGAATAGCATACATTAATGGAAGTTATGGGAAGTTAATGACCATTAATAGCATGCATTAATGGAAGTTTAGAAAGTTAATGGCCAAATTAGCAGCCAACAACACTTGTTTCTAATCCATTCCATGCAATGTTTTCTACTTCGATCACAACGTGATACAATCCTGAAAAACTCTCTCATATCTTGAATCACCATTCAAGACTATTTTTCTCATCCTTCGGATCTCCTATGTGTGTGATTCATTAGGTTTCTGGTTACATTGGCTACTTTAATTAACACTTAATTTAAGTAAGTCAAAAGTGATATCTAGCAATACGTCATGACCTCTAATTGACTGAAAAGTCAGTGGTTTGACTATGAACCCTTCCATACGTAATGTTTCCATGCAATTCATCCTTTCACCATCTATACCCCACTTGGTTCAGAGTAAGGTCAAAGTGTCAACTCCCATTAGACTCACAAAGTCACATCTAGTATAAGTGATATTAGATCTTGTCCTGAGGATCTCATTTCTCTATGTATCACTTAAGATTCTTTTCATAACACATATCTGCTCTGGCCAGAGACTCTCGAGTAATGACCCTAATAAGAGGTCGTGGGTATCATCTCCTTCTATCAGGAATGGTGAATCATTTATTGGCTACTCATTTACTAGTGAATATCTCAAGCTATACCCAATCACCACCTTATGAGTAACCCCTGAAGGCATTGATAAATGGAGTCAAAGAATAGGATCAGTATTCGAGATATCTTTGATCACCTCAAGTCAAAGGATACTTGCACCATTGCTATGATAAGACTATCATCAACACTGGAATAGAATATCCATATGATTGTCTCATAGTAGGTCAATCCAATGTACTTACTATCCTTAGTAAGCATCCACATATTAACTCTAAATAACTTATGTCTACAGTTTATGAGATATACTATTTGATCCAATCAAGTAGTATACCATATGCTAGTCTATCCTAATTAACAATATTTCATCTCATTAATCCTATGACTAGGGAAAGTTTAGATACTAATATAATTACACATGATAGGAATCTCATTACCATGATCTCATCATGATTTCCTCCATGATATGTTTTGTATCAAGGACTTCATTAAATCAATTTAAGATCAGCATCAAATCTATAAATGTATAAACATTGAAATAATGAAAAATGCCTTTATTAATCATAAAATGATTTGTACAATAAGTGTTAAAGGTAATTTCCTTTAAAGCACTTGTCTAACATATCTTGTCCACATAACTTACCATTATGTTGAATTGTTTTAAATGGAGAGCAAGAGGTGGCTTTTAGGCTATGTAGTTGCTCAGTTAGGTTTAATGTTGTCACTGAATTTTCAGCAATCATTCCTTTTGGATCTCGAAAGATTACCTACCATCTACTTCGTTCCGATGTCTAAAGATAACTATTGTACGCCATCTCTTCTAACAAATCATGTGTTGATTCAACTGTTTTTCTCATGAATGATCCTCCAGCGGCTACATCTATGGTGCCCCTCATGGGTGGATTAACTCCATTATAAAAGGTTTGCAATAGGAATTCGTTGGGTAGGTTATGATGAGGATAACTCCTTTACAACTCCTTATACTGCTCCCACACTTCATATAAAGACTCCCCATCAAAAATTGATAATTTCTTTTATTTGTCTTGTTGTCTTGTTTAGAGGAAAGTATTTATCTAGAACAGCTTATAATAACTGCTCCAAAGTTGTGACGTTGGCTGGATTAAGAGAATTTAACCACAATTTGGATCTATCCTTGAGTGTAAAGGGAAAGAACCTTATCCTAACAACATCTTCCAACATCTCAATATATCGAAAGGTGTCACAAATCTCTAAGAAATTAGCCAAATGAGCATTAGGATCCTCATTGACTAACCCATAAAATTGCACATTGGTTTGCAGCATGTTCAGCAGTGATGGTTTGATCTCTAATGTACTCACTTGCACTGGTGATCTTGTAATTCCTTGATGATAGGCATTGATCCGAGGCCTCATAAAGTCCATAAGGGTCTGTCGCTATCCATAATGTATTTCCTCCACCATCGTTCTTCTTATTTCTTCTTAGTGTTTAGCTCTTGGGATTCCTTATTCTTACCTTATGATGTCCAGATTGATGTGTCTTATACCTTACACACAAACTTTTGTCTCTTTTTTTTTCCTAATCCTTAGACTAAAAGAATTAGACTAATCCTACACCTCCGTAGAAACAATGCCAAAAACTTGTTGATCGTTTTGCAAGCTTTACACTTTATAGCCTTTAAAATACTGCAACTGCACGAGTTGTTATTTGTAGTATGTGAAGGGCCAATCCCACGAGAAAGTGTAAACTAATCTAATCCTAAGTTATCTAAGGCTAAGAAAATTAATAAAATGAAAAATAAAATTTGCAAAGAAAAGTAAACATAGGAATAATATTAGCAGGAATTTAATTTGTAAATGTAACACAAAAGAAATTGCAATTAAGCAACACAAAAGTCATAATGGAAATCAATCAAAGAAAATTACCAAATTATGGAGAGGGGATTCTTCGTATCATTATTGCCAACCTAACCATTTATCTGTTAATGAGTGTCGATTCTAGGCTATCATAGGGGGTTCACTCTCTCTTGAGTTATAATCACGCATCCTAATTCATTAACCCTAATTAAATTATAGAATTTGCAATCTCTTAATTAATAAAATACCAACAATCCTAATTAGATCTTAAAACCTCTAATAAATAATCGGGTCTCATACGAGATCTTTCTTCGTATAATAATTGACTAGATTGATTGCATAGTCAATTAGATCACCTAACTCTTATTAACCTGATCTAATCATTTTTATCAAGTTTACCCTCTCGATTTATTACCGAAATATGAAATTAACACAATCAATCACAACACCCAATCACAATAACGTAATAATAACTAAATTAACATTAAATCAAGGTCAAATCCTGAAGGAAAGTTAAAACATCTTAATCAAACCTTAAATCCATACATATATTTATATTCATCTTTATATTCAAAGGAAAGAATAATAAGATGAAAGAAATACACAATAGAATGAGGATCTAGAGACCTCAGGAGGGAAGCAGCTACGAAGACCCATTTGTTTCTCCTCTTTCTCTTCTTCTCTCTCTCTCCTTTCTCTCTCCTTGAGGGTTTTCCAAAAGTGGCAAAAAAATGAAGTTCCCTTTAGGGTTTCATCATACTGCCTTTTAAGGTTGTTCTAATTTGGGCAACCCTAGCGTTTTTTTCGAGTCTAAAAAGTCCCTCGAAAACTCAAGCGGGAAGTTTGTTCACATTTTTGTCACACAGGCCAATGATCATAGCCTAAAGTTTTGCCTTCTATTACGATCATGACTCTTTGCACCTACTTTTTCATTATCGTGCTTACTGGCAGGCTTCTATTTTTGTTTGAGTCTCCTCCAATACTCCTCCGTTCTTCAATATTAGCCTTAAAATATTAGTAAACTCATCAAGGCACCTCTAATGCATAACATTGAAGCTCAAAAGCATGCTCTAACCTATAAAACACGTAAAACATAAGTATTTAACAAACTAACACAATTCTAACCTAAACACACTCTAAATAATCAAATTAACAACTAGACGCACACCATACTACCTAATAAAACATGATTCAATCTTTAACTATCAATTGTTATGCCATATAATAGCTTTCTTCTTTGGGAGATTGGGAAACCTAGATATTTTAATGGTAATTTTCCTTGTTTCACCCCCATATCACTTGCTTTGTTAGCTGCCTCACTGTTAAAATTGTTTGATATGTAATAACAGCTCCTCATAGGGTTACTCCTTAGCCTTAACATCTTTTGGAACTCCTCCGAAGAATGCATAAGTAAAGTAATTGAGTTCCTTTTATCCTTATAAACACAAAAAGAGGTCATCTGCAAAAGCTTGGTGTTTTGGATTTATACCTTTGCATCTATAATGGTGTTGGAATTTAGATGTGTTTTTATATTCCTTGCAAGGAGAGAAGTCAGGGCCTTTATGAAAAATACAAACAAGTAAGGGGATAGAGGATCCCCTTGCCTAAGTCCCCTCCTAGCTTTAATCAGTTTGGTTGGTTCCCCATTCACCAAAATAGCCATTGAGGTAGTGGTTACACACTCTCAACCTAATCTCTAAGCAAGTCTGGAAAATTTGCTACTTTCATGATCTTAAAGAGGAAACTCCAGTTAAATGAATCATAGGCCTTGGCTAAATCCATTTTGATGATGCAATTTTTCATTTTCCTCTTTTAGTTATAGCTTTCCAACAATTCCTGGCATAGAAGTATGTTAGTGATACCTACTAACCTCCCTTTTATGAAAGAATTCTACTCTTGACGGATTATTTTTACCATGCTAATTCTCAACTTGGTTGCCAGTATCTTGATGATTACTTTGTAAAGGATGTTGTAGTAAGCAATAGGCCTAAATAGAGCGCTAATCTTTTTGCATTTCCTTTTTTAGGAATGAGACTCACATATGTTTTATTCCACTCCTTTATTAGTAACTTAAGGAATTTTAGTGGGTATATCTTCCTTTTACTAGCATTTGATTAGGAATTCACACAGACAAATTTTTTTCTTTAGTATACCAATATTACTCTATTTTAGAGGGAACACTATAGATAGGTACAAATATTGAAAGCTAAAGGAAGATACTTTAGTAGGTGTATGTTCTTTATTATAATCATAGTTTTGATCAAGAATTTATACTACAAAAAACCACTCTTATTATCACAATAGTTGCCTATTTTCCTTTACTTACTACTATATGGTATTAAGATTATAAGTTTTTTTAAAAAAATAGGTGAAAGAGGTTCAAAGAAAGAGCCCAAAGAATGATCTAAGTTAAGTGTTGTGCATTTTGTATGATGGATAGACACAATATTAGAGTAATAGGTTAAAAAGCTTTGGAGGGCCTTTGAGTAGTTTTCCCTTACTTTTTTATTATACAATAAGTAGAATAAGCAATATATAACAATTTTTTGAAGAGAGAAGAACTGGGATTATCATTTCAATTACTACAATCTAAAATGAAAATGTAGTATTCAATATATATAAATATATATTATGTGACATGGTTTAAAGATGGTCATCATGAACTCACTTTACTTTACAAAAAGGGACCATGCATTATTATAGACCAACGCATTATTGTCACCACTAGACATTTTAATATAGCCCATATATGACATCATAACATGACTTATGCATAACATTATAACATTACATATGCATGAGTTCCTACCAGAATATGATTGACCACATATTTATATAGCTAATCATGTTGAGAAAAACCTTTAAAAACTTAGGTCATAAAAAATTATTTATAAAAAAATAATAGACAAAAATTCATAATAAAAAATAAATCCAATTCTATTGTTTAGATTTAAAGACTATAGACACATTTTCATGCATAGTTGCCCGAATTCGTATACTAAATATTTCTATTTCAATTTTTTAAACAATAATATGATTGACCACATGGTTGTATACTAAATTATGCTAGAAAAAAACTTTAACGAACACAGTTTTAATAATGGTTATGTCTAAAATCGTATACTTCACAATTTTTCAGGAAATTTTCCGTTAATAACATAATTGATCATATGGTCATATACTTACCAATGTTCACTAAAACTTTAATAAACACAGTTTATTGCAATGTTGACCACATGGCAATATATTCAATTGTGTTTGATAAAACCTTTATACAACACGTTTTATTGCCAAGCATTTATTAATTCTTATCCATCACATTAATGCTTAGTATTATTACAAATTAGTTATGGCGTTCCTATTTTACACTCAATCACTATAATCTCATTTAAAAGTGTAGGCGTATTTTTGTGCCAAAATAAGTTCTAAAAATACCTAGGTTATTTTACTCATAAGTATACGAGGTAGTTGTCGTTGATTACCTAGGGTCATCTTTCAAGGAGGTGAAATTGGTTCACTCAAATTAATCTTGAAGAAAAATAAAAACAAATGCAATCCTAAACATTCTATCTCGATTTGTTAAGTAAAGGCTTAAAGAAAATCACACAATTAGACTAAAAAGTAAACTAATTTAACTGGAAGCAAAAACAATTTGATCAATCGATGGGGAAAACTCTTGAGAATTAGTTTTACTAATTTAATCTCCATTGTATGACTAAATTGAAGTAATTGGATAATTGTCTTACCAAAATTAACAGTTGGATTTTAAAATAAATTCAAATAACAAACTAATCTAACTTTCGTATTTGAAAAGTTTATCATCCAAATTAATTATTAAACCCAACTAATAATTATCCACTAAAGTTAATATATTTCTAATTTTTAACTTAAGTGTTTATAGTTTCTCATTCTATATTAAAATTCTTCTCTTAATCCTTCTCTATTACCAAAATGATACAAAGTTTGATCATACTATTACATCCAATAAGCTCAGAAACTATGACAAATTATAAGACAATAAAACAATCCCTTCATTTTGCATAATCAACTAAATTAGCTACATTAATTCTCAAGAACAAGTAATCAACCCTTCATGGAATAAACACTGTTAATCATCTTTAAATGCTTCAATCGCATAGTTAATGGTAACAGAGAAGTCTTAAAGTAATAAAATAGTTAATAAACCAAATTGAGCCATTGAGTAACTAACAGAGTAACAAAGTAAACAGTGTAATAGAGTAAATAATGTAGCAGGCATAAGATAGGATGAGCAAACAAATGGTTTGTTTAGGTAAGGGAGGCAACGGTAGGTCTCCTGCTGATCTGCTCACTCTTTGGCGTTGGTTCTCACCTTTTGTTGCTGTTCACTCTCACCTAGAAATTGTAACTTCAACTCTCTGTTGCTCTTCTTCTTCACCCAACTGTTTCTTTCTCCTCTATTCTCTACCTCTAACTTCTAATTGTTCTTTTTGTTCCAGCCTCCACACCTTGGTTCATCCAACCTCTCTTCCAACCAACCCCCTTTTCTTTCATTTATCCTTTTATATTTATAGGATAAGGTCAGGTTTAGGTTTTCACCCGTCAACCCTGTATATGACATGTAATATTAAGAAAATTAAATAAAAATTCACAGTCACAGTCACAGATGTGACTACCCTTGTCACACCCATGACTTTCACAGTCACGGGTGTGAATTAATGTTACATGTATAATTCATGTCCACATTCATTCTTTGATGCATAATCTTTCATCAAACATTCACAAGACAATCCATTTAACATACATACAATATTCACACCATTTTCACTCAATTCATCTTAAGTTTGGATTAAAATACAAGAATTTGTAACTAAAATCAAGATATAAAGGCAAGCAAAATCAATAAAAATCGGCACATGTACTTATTTGCAATCAATGATGGTATTTTTGTATATATACTTAGTACTAATTAGATAGAGTACTAGGATAGTTTGCATTAAGGTGAGGTATAGTTTACACTCAGAGATGATATTTCCACTTTTTATTGAAGCTATAACTTATTTTAAATATGTCCTAGTAACTTTTTCTTTAAATGTAGTTATTAAATATATTGAATGTTGGTATATTTTGTGTTGAGTCATGACATTCTTTTGATTTAGTCAATATTTTTCCATTAAAATAGTATATCTTGATTACATAGAATGAGTGATGAAACTTTTTATTTCTAAGTATGGTATTGAACAAATATACTACTGGTATTGTTTATATTATGATAGGGTATGGTTTGTACTCAACGATGGTATTCCCATTTTTCATTAAAACTCTCCTAGTAATTTTTGCTTATAACTATGGAATTGGATGTACTGAGTGCTGATATAATTTGTTTTGAGACATGGTATCTTTCCATTCAGTCATTATAACCTTATTTAAAAGTTTAGTTATTATTCATCTGTAATCAGTTATGGTATTTTTTATACCTATATCTAATATTGAGTAGATAAAGTATTAGTATAGTTTGTATTAAGGTGGAGTATGGTTTATACTCAAAGATTGTATTACAATTGCAAAGTGTACGTAGTAATTTTGAGTATAATATGATTTTTATTAAGCTATCAAATTATTTATAATTAATCATAGTATTCTTATAGTATTCTCTTAAAAAATGAAATTATTGTTTGTTTCAAATGATCAATGGTACTTTCTCTACATAGATATGGTTTGGATTGTAATAAAACATGGTATTGCTCTTAAAAACTTTTGGTAAAATAATAAAATACTAAAATATAGTACAAAATAAATATGAAGAAGCTAAAATGATAAAGTGACAATCTTCTTCCATATTCTTCCGTTTAAACTCTGCATCACTCTCCTCATGAAAATAATAAACTCATGGCATTAAAATAGTCTTCTTTAAACAATTACTCAAAAATCTTATGTGGAGATGAAAGAAGGACAAAAAAATCAAAACAAAGAAAATGGAGGAAACAACTACAAAAGTAAAAAACAAATAGCTCCAAATTTAATTATATAAAAAGTGGTAATTCTTAACTTCAAAATAATTATATAAAACTTTTCTGTAAAGATAGAAAGAATAAAAAAAGTATCATCATAAAGAAAATAAAATAAATAACTCTCTTTAATCATAATTAACATATTTATCCTTACAACTCTCAATATTTTTTTTAATCTTATTCTTATCTTAATTGACACTCTACAAATCCAAAAATTTGTCATAAAAATTTAATAGATACATCTTTTTATCGAATTCAATCAAAAACAAAAGGATATGTTTTCTTTGCATAGAAGAACCTACAAGTTTACCTTCAAATTCCCACATATTTGTCCTAAGTCATCTCTAATGGAAACCAATCGTGATTGAATCACAAACATAGCAGAAAAATAAAATTTTTACAATTTCCAATCAGATTTTGATAATTGAATAACTTGAATAATAAAACTCTAATCATAAAATAAGAAATCACACCTAATTTGAGTTTTCTGTTGAAATCCTTTGAAAGTTGTTTGATGTGTCAACCATGAGTTGTTCATGTTCTAGCCTCTAACGGTATCTACAAAGCAGTTTCTCAACTCTTGAAAAGAATTAAGTAGGAGTGCTAGCACCTGATGATTATTCCTGTTTATTAAAAAAAGCATTAGGTTTTTTAAATTTTCCATAAAATTAAATGCTTCAATTATAATTAAAGTAATACTTTAAAACGAAATATTTCATATTTGATTCCTAAAGTTTTTCAAACTTTATAATTAAGTCCAACTTAATTAATATTGATTTTTCCTTCATAAAGTTTCCGTTAAGTTCCTAATATATTGTCAATGATTATAAATTATAATTCTAATTCATAACTAAGATCAGATAAATTAATACTCCTTTTAATTTATTAATTCTCCAATTAAATAATTTATAATAATAGATTAAGATTGACGTCTAGCAATATGTCATGACTACTCAAATATCAAGAATGTCAAAGTGTTTGATTTAACCTATTCATACATAGTAATAAGCTATAATTTAATTCTTTCATCATCCAATTTTCCAATTAGATAACATATGGATATTGTATCTATTTTTTTTTGCATCCAATCATGTTTGTTCTTGCTAATTAGTAATTGATTTATAACTGCTATTTGAAAACATCTTTTCATGTGTCAATTCACTCTGGCTAGAGAATTCCATAAATAACTATTAATCAATAATAGCAAAACATTCTCTCTAATTACTTTAGAGTGATGAATACTTTATTAACTTACTCAATTATCTCCATATGGTTCATACTGCATGCAAGTGCTACCGATTGAATTATCTTACGATAGTTCATAAGTAGCATCAAAACATAGTAATTCCTACATGAGATACCTTGGTAATTTCAAGCCTAAAAGTCAATTATACAACCATCATTATGAAGAAATCCACATACACATAAGTAATATTCCATTTGTAATCTTCATAGTTTGGTCAATTCAGTGACTTATTCTTTAATAAGCACTCACATGCTAGTTTAAGTATCTGCATACTTTAGTTTATGAAATCAATCACTTTTGTTGGGACCCGATCTCGGAACTGGATCTCAACCGGAGAGACGGAAAAACATAACGAAGGACGAATTAGCGGGAAGAAAAATAAAAGCAAAATGAATAACGAAAATGTAGAAACGAAATCAAAAGCGGAGTTGAATTGCGAATCGAATCGAAATAAAAAAACTAAAAGCGGAAACAACAATGCGAAACGAATACGGATCAAATTCAAACGAAAATGGCCGAAACCAAAGCGAATTCAAATAGAATAAATCGTATCCAAAGGCGAATTAAACAAAGCAAACAAATCGTTCAATCGAACTGAAACAAATTCCGACATCCGAAGACAAAAATCTTAA
>JANIJH010000295.1:0-13171 GCA_024520975.1 Erythroxylum areolatum | reverse complement strand
ATTACATTCCATTCCATCCATCTTCCAAACAATATTTCACTACATTACATTATGAACCCTTCCATCCTTCCCAAACAACTTTTTACTATATTACATTCCATTCTATTATAAACCATTCCATTCCCTTCCATTCTATTACATTTCATTCCATTAATTAACATCCAACCAAACAGGACCTTAGAGATTTCATTTGGAATGGGCATAATTCTAATTGAAAAGAATGCTAAAGTGAAATGGAATGTCATATGTCTTCCTCCGTAGAATGGTGGTTTGGTAATTAAATCAGTGAACAAAATGAACAAAATTCTATTAACTAAAAAATTGTGGAGCATTTGATGTGATAAGGAGAACTTATGGGTAATGTGGGTTCACATGTACCACATCAGACAGAAGAACATCTGGTCTATTTCTCATAAACTAGCTCAACCTTTCGACAAATTTTGCACACAAGATCATTCATGTGCCCTCACATGGGGTAAGCATTTCTTTTTGGTTTGATCATTGGCATGAATTGGGCATCCTCTGTAATACTCCACTCTTTCCAACATTAAGAGGTTCTATTCCAAAAGATACTAAGTGCAAGTGTCAATTCAAAAAAATAGATGGCATTGGATTTTCCACGAAAGTAGAAGAATTGGAATGATTGTAGAACACTAGCCTATATATCTTCTAGACCAAGCCAAAGAAGATGTAATCAGATGGGAACTTCACAAGTCCCATGTATTTACTATTCAATCATACAAGCAATTATTACTAGGTCCTATAGTCAAATTCCCTTTCCACACTCTCATATAGAGCTCATGTATATCACCAACTCATTCTTTCGTCTTATGGTTAACAGCACTGCATAAATTAGGAACTAGAGATAGGATCAAATTTCAAATTCTTGACCCAAGTTGCCCTTTTATGTTCCAAGTGAATGAAACACTAGATTACATATTCTTTGAATGCTTTGATAATAAGCCAATATAGAATGCATTTCTCAATCTTTTTAGACTACAAAACCAAAATCTTAGCTGGATAGATTGTTTATCTTAGGCTAATGAGTTAAGATGGACTAACATGGAGGATCAAAAGGTCTTCAAGATGGGCTTTGCTATGTTAGTGCATTATATATGGAGGATAAGAAATACTAGAGTTTTGGTAAGGTAGAAGAGTTCAAGGAGTATGAATGGATACAATTTTACTTTAAACTAAGAATGACAATCATGGTTATTGTTGATCAACGATGCATTTCTAATTATATTAATTAAGGTGTATAATTGCATGCTACTTTTGAATTTCAAGTTACTGTAGTTATTTATTTTTACTATCTATAATTTCCACCTTTTTTAATAAATTCATTGCTTACTTTTCAAGAAAAACTTGTTTAAAAAAGCTCGATCTAACTAATTATAATATTACAAATCCTTTAATTCAACTTGTAGAGAGCTAAGGTTTGCAATTATTATTATTATTATTATTATTATTATTATTATTATTATTATTATTATTAACTTTCACTATTTGAAAATAATATAAGAGAAGAGCAATTTCAATAAAATTTAAAAAAGTTACTCTTTCTTTGTAAATAAATTCGCATTCTTACTTTCACTTTTTTTTCTTTCGTTTCTTAACTCTCGACATCATCTAATTAGTTTTTCTTTTTTTTTGCTCCTCTCTTTCAATTTAATGACCAGAAAAGCTTTTTTTATTTGCCTCTCCAATTCACACTTTTTTAATGTATAAATAATAATAATAATAATAATAATAATAATAATAATAATAATATAGTTTTGCTTTTCTATTTTGAAAAGTCAATTTCTGAAAATTTAAAAGTAAAGCAGTATTATTTTTAATTTCTTTTGGCGACTTAACCATGAAAGGTTCTGAAATTCAAAATCAAACAGAAGCAAACATAGCTAATTTTGGGCAATTATTCCTTTAAAACAGTAGTTTCTGACTCTTGAGGAATAATTATGAACAATAATTAGAATTTTCCTCCCAATCTGCTCATAAAAATTGTTACATGGTCTTTTAATAACATATTCAATTATTTATATGAATGACAAAAGGGTCGAGCCATTGAAACAATTCTTATGAAACAATATCATCCTATTTTAAACAGGATCGAATCAGAATTAAACTTCAACTCAATGTCATCCCTAACTTATCATGCCTTGCGTGTGAGTTGGCAAATGCCTGTTACATCAATTATTAGGAACACATTCAATCAACGGGAAGTGTAAATAAAAATCAAATTTTCATGGAAATTTACTACAAAGAAATTGACAAAAGGAAGCCGTGGACACGTAGGTGATGGATGAAAAATTGACGTTTCAAAGTAATTGTCAAACTGATCGAAGACGGAACACAAACTGAAAGAAGCCACTTATATTCAATCTTTAGGCGCCACAATATTTTGACCTTCTTCTTTCACTCCAATTCATAGTCAAATAACTTCTTAATCTTTAATCCATCAATTATTGTGTGCACATCCAATCAATGACATGTGTCGATCAAAATCAAAATTAAAATCAAAATTTCAAATTTTTATTCTTAAATGCTATCATGGAAATTTACCATTTGCAGAAGAAATTGAAGAAAATAAATCATGGCAAACATGTAATGGAGGAAAAAATGATGTTTCTACGTGGATTGATAGAATTAGAACATATAGAAAATGTCAAAATTATTTCTTTTATTCTTCTTCTATGGTTATTGTAATAATGATTCGGTGAATATCTCCATCAATCCAGTAAATCAATGTTCTCTTTATGCCTTTTAGTGTTTATTTGGATGGACTTTTGAAAGGTTAATAAATACTTTTTTATCACAAAAATTATTTTTAAGAAAAATTAGAGTTTGGCTGTAAAGTAAAAAGGCACTTTTTTAATAAATATAACTTTTTTTGTCATCAAAATATAACTTTTTAAGAAGCTCAAATTTAGAGCTTCTAAAAAAAGCATTTTTTTCAAGTAGATTTTTCAAATCAATTAATGAGCCTATTTTTTAATCTCTTTTGTCATTATATTTTACACATAATTTCTACAATATCTACAAACTCATCTTCACGATTATTTTAAAAGGTATATAATATTATTTGACTTTTTTATATGTTTTAGTATTTATTTTTTATATTACTTTTATTTATGTTATAATCCATATAAAAGATTTGGTTAAATATATTTTTATTTATGTTTCATATAGTTTAAAATTATATAATAATTAATGTATTGTATACTTTAAATAGTATTTATATGTATAAATAATTTTTATTACAAAATAAAATAAAAATAAAAAGTACTTTTTTTATATTACCAAACAATCGATTATATAAAGTTCATTTAAAAATATTTTTTTTAATTGACAATCAAATAGTTAAATAATTTCTTTAAAAAAGTCTTTTCGAAAAATTTCTAATAACAAAAATTTTACTAACAAAAACTCTATTAATATAAATTCGTTCAAATAGGTATTTAATTGCGTGGGTGGAAGTGATAAAGCAATAAGAGGGTCAATAATTTTGAGGGCTTTCGGCGTGATAATGGAAATTGGAATTTGTCAAGGCGGCTGATGAATGAATCTGCAAACAAACGTATTCCGTACGATAATGCCTGAAACACCCACGTACAAAGAAGAGTCAGAGTAGAGACCGGTTTTGTGACTTTTGTAGATGAAACTCTGAAGTTGGTATTTTGATCTAATGCGACCTAAAATTAACGGATAAATGTTGATTTGAAGTCAAAAAAATCCGAAAACTTTTTTTAAAACCAACATCGTTCATTTCAAACGCGATCAGATCCGGTCCAACCTGGGTCACTGTCATCCTCAAGAACTTCAACTTATGTTACTTTGCGTGCGAGTTGGTTATTGCCTGTACCAACCATTGAAAGATTCACACTAAACAGATTCCAATTTCTCTGTGATCCAAGGTGAAAGATGAAGATTAAACTAGAAGGCAAAGACACGAAGGAGCAATCTATGTTAGCAATACTATCTACACATGAGTAACTCATGTTAGAACAAAAAAAAAAGAAAAAAAACAAACATATAAGTTTAGTATACTACTTTTACTTATTGCCGATTGATTTTAGAATAGAATCTTACTTAAATTTGTGTGTGTGGTTTAACTCTTCTTCTTTTGTAAGCCCGTAGGTTCATTGCAAATTTCACATGACAATAGAGCAGGTTTGGTCCGAATTATTAATTTTTCAATTGTTTGTCCGATCCGGTTATTACCATATTTATTTCAAGCGAAAACTAAATGTTTAGTTCCAATTGTACTTAAGAGGAAGTGTTGATAATATCCACATTTGAGTGTCTTATAATGAAAAAATAAGGAAAAAAAAAAGACTAACATATAAGTTTAATAAATTACTCTACCTATTGTCAATTAATTTTAAAATAAAACCTCACTTGAGCCTACGTATAATCTAATTTTTCTCTTCGTATAAGCCTGTAAGTTCATTGCGAATTTCACAATCCAGACCACAATTATTTTATTTTTTGTTGGCGCAACTCTTTTTTTTTTAGGGGAATATATCAAATTCATTACTTAAAGAAAGAACGAATACAATCAGGAATAAAGGTGAAAGACATAAAAGGACCAAATGAAATCGAATTCCTAGCTAAACGATGAGCAACACAATTACGAGACCTACGGATCCAACAGACATGAACATCTGGTCTAGTATGGAGAAGGGCCTTACATTCTTCAACAAGCAGGCCGAATTCAGATAAATCATCCCATTCCGAGTCACTAAGAGCACGCGAGAGAGCTTGGGCGTCAGTGAAGAGAACACCACTGCCAGACTGATTGGTGACAATCCACTGCAAGGCTGCCCGAACAGCAACAGCCTCAGCAATGTTGGCAGCGAAAAGGCCCTCGTGACATGAATTGATAGCATGTAAAAATTTCCCCTGGTGAGAACAGAGGATAGCAGCAGCACCGGTTGCGCGATGTTCGATAAAGACAGCCGCATCTGTATAGCAAGACCATTCAACTAACTCGTCACCAGTTATGGGTGTGTCGACAGGGTTAGCTTGATTCAACGGATACGGAACACTGGATCGAGCCCGTGCATCTTGCCACTCATGCAAGAAATCAAGAGCCTGTTAACAAGCAATATTATTACATTTTCGAGGGAAAAAACGATAAATCGATACGATTTGCTACGATAAGACGGTTCTTACAATGGTACGTAAAGGCACAGATTGTTACTGTTAAGGATTGGATTCGAGGGGTTATTAATCTTGAGTTCCTCCGGCGTGATCATGGAAATTCGAATTTGTCAAGGCGGCTGTCAAATGAATCTGCAAACAAATGAATTCCGTACGATAACCCAAAAGACCCGCTTACAAAGGAGGTCAAATCTTTTCTGCCAACCCTAATATAGACGATTCCATCCGCACAATTATGTGGGACTCAAAAAGTTATGTGTATAGGATTGTTTGGAAAAGGATTAGCACAAAATTACACGCACATAAGATTTGACGCCGTATAAAGGAATATGTAAAGGTACTTTTAAAAATATAAAAATATTATTAATAATTATTTTTTATTAGTCTTGATATTCTTGGACTCATTGAATCTTGAATTTTAAATTTAATTTCATATAAAAACTCTCCTTTTTTTTAGTAAAAATAACTTTGAACCTTTTACTTTCGTTCCAATCCTGACTTTATAAATATGCATGAAAGTTAAATGATAGTTGGATCTATTTTTCAAAATAATTATGAATCAAGTTAAATTGAAATAAGTTTTTTTGTTTGAATCCAACTTTAGATTCTATTAAACTTAAGTTGTTATTTTAATAGCAGAAGAAAATATCGTTTTCTAAAATAAAACATCATTAAATAGTAAAATTAATTTTAAAAATTAGTCTAATAATTTTTTAATCTTCAATTCTTATAATAAATAAATCCTAGTTAAATAAAAACAATAGAAGACTGTCAAACGAGAAAGTTATTTTAAATGATAGGAACTTGTTAGATAATAGGAGTCTTTTGTGGGATAGGATCTTACTTAAATGAAGGGAGTCTACTGAATGAAAAATCATGTTAAAACAATTTAAAAACAGAAGGCACCTGTTAAAACTAAAAGTAACTTCTTACAAGTTGAAAACAGAAGGAGTCTCTTATAAAAGTGAAAAAGATTCTTGTTAAAAAAACAACACACATACAATATAATGCTAAAATTTAAAAGTTAAAGAGAGAGAGAAGAAAGACGTAGTCAATTTATACTAGTTCGACTTATAACCCAAGCCTACATCCAGTTTCCAAGTATCCAACTTAAGTATTGCACTATAAAACTAAAAATTACATCTAACGAGTCTCTCCAAGCTCATAAGTACATATTTTTTAAGTTTCTTTAACTTTCCACACTCGAAGTGTATAATAAGCTTCTAAAAAGTTCACAGAAAAACAAAATAACAATTTTTCTCTTGGTAGAGTGATTGCATTTTCTAAAGCTTAATAATAATGATATGATTCTCAAGAGTATAGATACTGCTCAAAATGTTTAGACAATTTGAATATGTCTGTTCTCTTCATAAGTGTTGTCATTCTTTCTTAAATAGTCAATTTCTTCAACTAATCGTTGCTTCACTTGCATCTTTAGTCAATTGGATGGATTTAACTCTGAATAACTTCGATGTCATCTTCGCTAAAAATCTTCCAGTAATCACGGAGCTTATATATGACCTTCATAATTAGTAATATTCTTTCGGATAAATCATTTACAATAAGGTAAGTTCATAAAGAAGGTTCTTACAAGAGAAAACGTATTCATTATGATTTTATTTCCTTTTGAGAATAAGATCGTTAATTGTACAAGGAAATAAATCCAACTTGAATTTTGAAATATTATACAGCTATCATCAAAATCGTTAATTATAAACTTTGAGCTAACAATCTCTCCCTTTTTATGATGACAAACAATAATAGATATATTTTTCAAAATTTATAGAGAATAGATGATTTCGAAAGATATCTGTGACTTTTATATGTTCAATCATAATTAACAGGAGCCATTCTCTTAAAAAAGGAACCTATCGTTTATATGTCACAGATTTTCACAATTTCAACAGCATATAATCAATCACATATATATTTGAGCAGCATTGATAAATATGCATTTAGAAATATATCATCATATATGCAAAAATATATCATATAAACTCTCCCCCTTTGTTATTATAAAAAAGAAATACAGTAAAGGGAGGAAATAAAACATAATGAAAAAACTGACAAAGTAAGTGAAGATTTTTCTTACGGAGAATTTGCAAAGACAAGTAGCAAAGAATATTCATACAAAAATAATATCAGAGAGTTTGCACATACCAAGCCCTTTTCTTAATATGCAAAATCTATCTTCAGAGAGTGGCTTGGTGAAAATGTCATCTACTTGATTATTAGTATTAACATGTAAAAGATCAATGGTTCCTTAAAAAGCATGATCTCTAAGCAAATAATGTTTGATTTCTATATGTTTAGTCCTAGAATAATGCACAGGGCATTTAGAAGGATTCATAGCACTCGTATTATCACATAATATAAGAATATGTGAAAAGTTTATAGAAGAATCATGTAGTTGATGCTTCATCCATAAGATTTGAGCACAACAGCTGGCAGCTGCTATGTATTCCACTTCAGTCGTCGAAAGCACTATGCAATTTTTCTTCTTACAGGACCAAAATACTAGACATCTACCAAGAAATTGACAGTGATCACTTGTGCTTTTTCTATCGACTTTATCACCTACATAGTCTACATCACAATAGCCCACTATGTCAAATGAATCCATTTTTGGATGCCATAGTCCAAATTCTATAGTTCCATGGAGATATCGAAAGATTTTTTTGACCACTTGAAGGTGGCTTTCTTTTGGATTTGATTGAAAGCATGCACAAAGATGCACACTAAGCATAATGTCTGGTCATGAGCTTGTAAGATATAATAACGATCCAATCCTTCCTCTATACTTTGTCTCATCCGTAGCTACCTTCTTCGTCTTTATCAAGTTTAGTTCCAGTGTACATTGGCGTATCCATTGATTTGGCATTCTTAAAATGATATTTCCTGATGAGTTCCTTTGTGTACTTTTATTGGCTGATGAAGATTCCAGTTTTTGTTTGTCTGATTTATAATATGAGAAAGAATGATAATTCTCCCATTATGTTCATTTCAAACTCTCCCTACATTAATGCTGAGAATTCTTAACATAAGGATGGATTAGTAGCACCAAATATTATGTCATCAACATATATTTGCACTAGAAGTAAATAATTCTCCTTTCTCTTAATAAATAAGGTTTTATCAACCTTTCCTCTTTCAAAGTTATTCTCAAGCAGAAAGTTACTTCACCTCTCATACCATGCTCGAGGAGCCTGCTTTAAACCATACAAAGCTTTGATTAACTTTATCATGTAATCCGGATGGTTTTCATCTTCAAAACTTGGGGGTTGCTTAACAAATACTTCTTTATTAATGTAAACATTTAATAATGCTCTTTTAACATCCATTTAGAACAACATTTTTAACATCCATTTAGAACAACTTGAAGTTTCTAAAGTATGCAAAAGTAAGTAAAATTCTAATAGATTCCAATCTAGCGATAGGTGCATAAGTTTCAACAAAATCAATACCTTCCTATTGATTGTAACCTTAAGCAACAAGTCTAGCTTTGTTTCTTACCATCTTACTATTTTCATCAAGTTTCTTTCGAAATACTCACCGAGTCCCAATGATTGATGTTTGTTTCAAAATAATCACCGAGTCCCAATGATTGATGTATTTTAAGGATGAGGTACTAGATTCCAGACTTTGTTTTTGTCAAATTAATTTAGTTCATCTTTCATAACTGAAACCCAATTTTCATCAGTAAGGGCTTCTTCAATGGTCTTTGTATCTATTTATGAGATGAGAGCTACAAAGTTGTTCTTGAACGATGATCATATTCGTAGTCTTTTAGATGGATCTCCAAGAATATATTGATGTCTATTAAGCCTTCTCCATTCTCTCGGTGTTTATCATTGCATAGGCTCCTCTTGAGATGAAGGAGTCTACTTTGTTTTAGCTTCAAAAGGGCTTTCTTGATTTTGTAATTCTGAGGGTATTATTAGTATAGTTAGATTCTTCGATGTATTTTTAGGAATCAAAAAATTCTCTTCATCATCTGAATCAGTTGCTGTTGTCGAAGGTAGTGCTTCATCAAATACCATATGTATTGATTCTTCTATCTTCTTTGTTCTTTCATTATATCCTCTAAATCCTTTACTAGTAGTACTGTAGCCCAGAAAAATAGCTTCATCTAATCTCACATCGAACTTTCCAAGGTTGTCTTTTCCATTGTTTAGAACGAAACACTTGCAACCAAAAGCTCGAAAGTAAGCAACATTTAGTTTTCTTCCTTTCCACAGCTTATAGGGGGTCTTTTTCAGAATAGGTCTTATAAGACAACTGTTGAGCATATAACAGGTCGTGGATACTACTTTTGCCTAACATCCATGAGGTAGTCCACTTTCACACATTATGGTTCTAGCCGTATTAACCAAAGTTCTGTTTTTTCTCTCTACAACTCCATTTTGTTGAAGTGCCTTTGGATAAGAGAAGTTGTGAGTTATACCAATGATGTCACATAATTCTTCAAGCTTTCTGTTATCGAATTCTCCTCCACGATTACTTCGAATTCAAGTTTGCAATACCTTTTTTCTATCTGAATTTTTCTGCAAAACTTCTCAAACACTTCAAAAATATCATCCTTATTTGATAAGAAATAAACCCATATAAATTAGAGTAATTATCTACTAGAACAAAGTCGTAATGTTTACCACTAAAACTTTGAGTCCTAGTTGGTTCGAATAAATCCATGCGCATAAGTTTAAGTGGTTGGCTAGTAGACACCATATTTTTAGGAGGAAAGCTACTTTTGACTTGTTTACCTTTTAAACAAGCTTCACAAACTTGATTGTTTTCTAACTTTAAGGTCGGTAGTCCTCTTACTAACCTATTTTTAGACAATTTTGATAGAATACTCATGTTGGCATGTCCAAATCTTCTGTGCCAGATAAACAAATCCTTTTCTAGAGAGGCAAAACACTTAACATTTTGTGAGGACATCTTCTAGTTGAGCACAATATATACTATGATTTCTAGGACCAACAAACACAATATTATCATTAGGAATATCAACAATTTCATAATGAGATGCATAAAAAATGACTTTGTAACCTTTGTCAAATAGTTTACTCACACTCAATAGATAATGTTTCAAACCATTAACAAAGAAAATGTTATCAATGGAAGCAAAGTCAGAATTACCAATTTTACAATTACGGTGACCTTTGTTTTATTTTTGTCTACAAAGGCAACATTACCTTTGATTTTTCCTTCAATGCATTTAAAGTGTGATATTTCACCTGTCATGTGTCTCGAACATCCACTATCAACTATTCTTTGATTTTCCATTGTCTCCGTCTTGAAACATATCTGTATAAAACATTATCTCATTTCAGGCACCCAAATTTTTCTAGGTCCTTTTGGGTTATTTTGACCTTTCGGCTTCTAAACCTACATCTGAGGTAATTTCTTTTTTAAAAAATTACAAGAATGACTTATGTGACCGTGTTTACCACAGTAATTGCACAAAATGGATGAATGAGAGTTGCTATAATTTTTACCATGTATCAGCTTCCTGCTAATTTGACTATAGTTACTACTGGATTTGATGAAGAAGTTCTTGTATGTCATGATATTGTTGTTTTCATTGTATCCTATTCCGACTTTATCAAAAACGCATTTACCACTACCAAGTAATGTATCAAGGTTGTTCCTTCCATCAATGAAATTTGCCATATTTTTTTCCAGAGATAAGATATTTCCAACACTTTCCTCTTTCTCAGGTTCTAAGATGGCAACTTTTTTTCTAATTGTCTCATCTTTTCAGAATCAGTTTTTAGCAACGTATTTTCCAACTTAGCCACTCTTTCTTCTAATACTTCCTTTTTAGAAACCTTTTAATTATACTCAGTCTCAAGAGATATATTCTTGGTAACCAAATTCTCATTTGCGGATTCCAATGATTTTATCTTACTCTTCAGAGATGCATCATTGCTCTTAGACTTTTTAACTTCTTGAAATGCTTCACTGTCAACCTTTTACATTGATCATATAATTCATTATATGTATTTTTCATTCATCAACTTCAATATCAGAGTCAGAATAATATACCTTATCATCTCCTGATTTAGCCATAAGATAGATGTTGCTGACTTCTTTGGGCTCTTCTTCTTTAAAGCTTTCAAAATCCTCATCTGAGCAGGTTGCTTTTGATGTCATTCCTCTTCTGTAGGAGGATCCTTTATGTCACCTAAGCTTAGTTTCATGGATCATTAAGTTTCATCGTAGCCAATTGAGTAAACTAGTGTCTAAATCCTTTGCAGTTTCTAGAGCTGTCATCTTCGGTCTCCATTCCTTTAGTAGTGACTTTAGAATCTTCGTTACAAGCTCATGATTGGGATATATCTTTCCATGTTCTTTAGGATTGTAATGATGTTGTTGAAGCGTTTGAAGAATTCGTCTATGATCTATCTTTGTTTCATACCAATAGTTTCTTATTGAAGCACTAAAAGACTTATTCTATACTTCTTTACCTCATTTTTTCCTTCAAACGTAACTTGACATTTGTCCCACATTTCTTTTGCTATAGAGTAGTTGGATATCTTTTCATATCCTTCTAGAGACAACACACATATCAGGTGATGTTTTTCCTTAGCATTTAGTTGTGCATTTATCTTGTCAACATTAGTCAATACTTCTACATTATCGGAACTAGAAATTGTATCACCAACTTTAATTGCTTGCCACACTTTAACAACTACAGATTGTAGATATATGATCATTCTCTCTTTTCAGTATGAGTAGTTGTTTCTATTGAAGTAAGAAGGCTTTGAGATAGATTGTCCTTCAAAACTTCTTAAGGTGTTTTCCATGATCTAACACGTGCTTTAAATCACAAAAATGTGAAACCTTAGTTTGATACCAATTGATGAAGTAAACACACGCAAGAAGGGGTGAATTATGTGTATAAAAAAAATTTCAAGTTCTTTCAGTGCTTATAATAAACAGATCCTAGTTAAATAAAGACAGTCGAAACTTGTCAGACGATAAAGTCTTTTTAAACGACAGGAGCTTGTTAGGCAATAGGAGCCTTTTGTGCGATAGGACCCTACTTAAATGAAGGGAGTCTATTGAATGAAAAATCCTGTTAAAACAATTTAAAAACAAAAGGCATTGTTAAAACTGAAGGAACCTCTTGCAAGTTGAAAACAGAAGGAGCCTCTTATAAAAATGAAGGAGCCTCTTGTTAAAAAACAATACACACATAATATAATGCTGAAATTTAAAAGTTAAAGAGAGAGAGAAGAAAGACGCAGTCAATTTATACTGGTTCGACTTACAACCTAAACCTACGTCTAGTATCCAAGTATCTAAGTTAAGTGTTTCACTATAAAAACTGAGAATCAAATCTGACAAGCCTCTCCAAACTCATAAGGACACATTTTTCAAGGTTCTCTAGCATTCCACAATCGAAGTGTATAACAAGCTTTTAAAATGTTCACAGAAAAACAAAATAACAATTTCTCTCTTGATAGAGTGATTTCACTTTCTAAAACATAATAGTAATGATGTGATTCTCAAAAGTACAGTTATTACTCAAAATGTTTCGACAATCTGAATATGTTCGTAATCTTCATAAATGTTGTCGCTCTTTCTTAAATAGTCAATTTTTTCAACTAACTGTTGCTTCACTTACATCTTTAGTCAACTGGATGGATTTAACTCTAAATAACTTCGATGTCATCTTTCCTAAAATCTTCCAGTAATCACAGAGCTAATATATGACCTTCATAATTAGTAGGATCCTTTTGGATAAACCATTTTTAATAAGATAAGTTCATAAAGAAGGTTCCTGCAAGAGAAAACGTATTTATTATGATTTTATTTCCTTTTGAGAATAAGATCATTAATTGTGTAAGAAAATAAATCCAATTTGTATTTTGAAATATTATATAATTATTATCAAATTTGTTAAATATAAACCTTAAGCTAATTGTAGCGCCCCCTTACCATAGAGTATCCACCGGAACGCCCGTAGGTCATTCCGACAAATATCCCACGACAAGAGACC
>JANIJH010000240.1:0-13177 GCA_024520975.1 Erythroxylum areolatum | reverse complement strand
ATATATATTGGACGGATTGTTATGTCTTGCAAATTTAATTCAACTTAATTTGTTAGCTTTGAAGGATGGCAAAGATTGAGCAATTTGGAGGCTCTTTATTTGGATGACAATGGTTTGACTAATAATGTTTTATCAAGGTTTCAAAGATTTCATTCCCTCAAAAAATTGTCATTAGGTTATAATAAATTGAATGGATCAATTTATATGAAAGGTACATATTTCTTTTTTCTTTTCTTATAGATTATTAATTTATATTTTATCATATTATTAATTGCAAATAAGTAGTTTTTATTTTTTAATGCCTAACTTATAAAAAATTAAATTATAATTCATAATTATTATGATATATATTTAATAACTTCTTTTTGTTATTTACCAGATTTGGTTAACATAATCAACTTGGAGATGTTAGACTTAAGCAACAACAATATTGAAAAGTTTGTTTCTTCTGAAGGTATAAATTTAAACAAAATTTGAATTTTTTTATTAATTTTATTTTCAATTCTTTAGATTTTACTCTTTATCATTTTTCAAGAAAAATAAAATATATATATTACAAAAGTAAAGGGAATTACAAGAGTAAACCTAGTTTGGGCAATGGAAATCCAATACAAAGAATGATAAGAGAAACGAAACAACCATACCAAAGAACTAGTAGATTAAAACTAAATTTCAGTGGCTAAAACATCAGCATATTGGGCATGTTGTTGCTAAGTTTATGAGAATAATGCTTTCTTTATGTTACGTTGTTTATTTATTTGTGATAGATATCCAAAGTTCAAGCAACATAAGCATCCTTCAGCTTGCCTATAGTGTTCATAACGAAAGCACTTTCGAATTACAATCATTAAAAGCTTTCCAAAATCTTAAGTCTCTTCATCTAGAATCTAGTAATTTTAATGGATTATTATTTCCACAAGGTAACTAAAGTTTATAATTAAACATTTACTTGTTATTACGCGTTTATTATTATGCAGTTGTTAAATTATTTTTCTTTTTGTCTTGAAATTTGTTATGCAATTTAAGATGATCTAAACAAATTGGAAGAGTTGTTTTTGGATGGTTCTGACATTGACGAAAACTTCCTCCTGTCACTTGGAGCACTTCATTCTTTTAAGACTCTTATCCCTGAGGAGTATCCACTACGAGACACTCAGCATTCAGTAGTAACTGTTGTTGTATCAAATAAATGAGTAATTTTTGCTTTAATTTGTTAATAACTAGTTCAATTATCATTTAAAGTTTCAAAATATGTACTGTTTAAAAGTACTTAAAATCATAATTAATGATTTATAAGCATGTCATTTTTCAAAAAATCTTTAAAATAATTAATAGTTGACTATATTATCTTTTTTTTGTGATTTTTGTAGGTTTCCTCAACTTCATTGCAAATATTACTTCACTTGAAAGTTTACTATTGAGTGGATGTCAACGCACAGGCAACATTGATGGTACCTCTTTTATAAGTTAATTTAAAATTTGAGGAATTATTATTTTCTCTCTACTCTCTAATATTCTCTCAATTTATTTTTAAAATTATGCAAGCTAAAGAATCTTTGAGGGCTTGATCTAGGAGGCAATAATATTGGTGGCATCTTGCCTCCTTATTTGGCAAATTTGACACTTCTTCAGTATTTGGACTTGTCCTCCAATTACTTCACTGGAAATATATCTGCATCTCCTTTGAAGAGTCTTATGTCCATTGAGTATCTATATATTTATGATAATCAGTTTCAAATTCCAATATCACTCTCTCCATTTTCAATCATTCTAAACTCAAGCATTTATATGCTGATGTGAATGAGATGTACGTAGAAAGTGGTGGGGTTGATAATAATTTAACTCCTAAGTTTCAACTACAAGAACTTCTATTGTACTCTACATATGGAGAAGGAGGGGTTTCATTTCCCAGATTTCTACATCATCAGTATGATTTGAGATTTCTCTATCTTTTCAGTGTTCAAATGAGGGGAGTTGGGTTTCTAAGTTGGTTACTAGACAACAATATGAATTTGGCACTCCTTTCTTTACACAGTTGTTCTCTTTCAGGAACATTACATCTGCCAATTCATCCTCACCCAAAGTTGACGTACTTGGACATTTTCAACAATCAATTTTATGGCCACATTCCTAGAGAGATTGGAAGGTATTTTCCAATGCTATTTGCTTTATACTTGCAAAGAAATGAGTTCATTGGAAAGATTCTGAATAGCTTGTCTAATTGTTCTCTCTTATGAATTTTAAATATGTCATCTCTTAAATTGTTAGATCTGTCAAATAATAACCTTTTTGGAAGCCTACCCTTAATTTTCATACCTCCACAAGCCGCACATATCTATTTATCCCATAACAGATTTGAAGGACCTTTCCCCGATGTATTTCCTAACTCTAGTGTGGCCATACTAGATCTGAGCCATAATTGCTTAACTGGTAGCATATCGAATTCAATGAAGATTTTGGGCGGGTTAACGTTTGTTCTACTAAATCATAACAATTTGGAAGGTGAAATACCTAATTTTTTGTGGAAGTTGATGAATGAATTGAAGTTCGTTGATCTTTCCCATAATCAGTTTGACACTCTCTCACTCAGAAACGATACTTTCGAAACTCATCCTAAGGTTGGTGATTTTGTCACCTATAATGTCTTTCTTGAATTGGAACAAAAAGGAAACACTTAGTAGTATGACATATCACATATATATGAGAATGGTTTCGTTGGGTTAGATCTCTCCAGTAACAACTTGTCGTGTTCAATCCCTTTTGACATTGAAAACAAAGAAGGTATGAAGATGTTGAACTTATCGCGTAACAATTTGATAGGACATATCCCATTATCATTTTCGAATATGACAACAATGGAGAGTTTAGAC
The DNA here is from genome assembly GCA_024520975.1 of Erythroxylum areolatum. Classification (NCBI taxonomy): domain Eukaryota; kingdom Viridiplantae; phylum Streptophyta; class Magnoliopsida; order Malpighiales; family Erythroxylaceae; genus Erythroxylum; species Erythroxylum areolatum. The sequence goes on along the minus strand of JANIJH010000240.1, from coordinate 10,307 downwards.
CTGTCATACAATCACTTGAGTGGAATATTTCCTCCTCAATTGGTTCAGTTAAAATCTTTAGAATTGTTCAACATGACTTACAACAATATTTCTGGTAAGACACCAGAAAGAGTCGGACAGTTTGCCATTTTTGAAGAAAGTACCGAGGAAATCCTTTTCTGTGTGGATTACCCCTGTACAAGAATTGCACTCCAACATAATCGTCAATGACAAAGGAGAGTTTGACAGATGATATTAATGATGGTTTCATAGATATGGAGATTTTCCAGATAAGCATTTAGGTTACTTTTACCATTATGTTGCTAGGAATAGTTTTGATTTTGTATATAAATCCTTACTGATGACAAGCATGGTTCTACATTATCGAGTTGATGATCACATCATGCTACTACTTTTTGGTGGATCATCTTCTGTTTTTATCTAAATTTGGGATTACTTATCTTCTCTAGGAACATGTTTCTTAATTGTAATTTTAATCAGGAGGTGATTTCAATCAATCTTCATTAATGTAAATTAATTGTGTCTCTTTTTCTATTCCTTGAAGAGTTAATTGAAAATTTTAATCTGCAGTTTCATAAATGGTTAATTGGGAGTTAGCAGAAAGACGAGAAAAGTGGATAACCCCAAGCATTGATCAAACACATCATAAATTTAAGAACTTTCACTAGAATAGTTCATGGGGATGATGATGTGCCGTGTAAAGGCTATTTCCATTCTCCATTTCACTTATGAAATGCTTGGGATGAAGTAAAGGTTATGCAATGGACTTTTCGGACAACGAAGAGTCCATTTTCTAAGGAGTTATCTGCTTCAAATCAAGGAGTTTGGTGGAGTCCTGAAGTAGATTTGGTATTAGTTAGATAATATAAAAAGACAACATAGACCATAAGGAAAATATGTTTCTATCTAACATAAAAACACTCAACTAAAAGAAAGCTTTTGAATGATTATAACTATTTGTTTCTGCATTAGTAAGAATTGACCTGTAACATATTGACGGACCTGTATATCATTTTCAGCAGAATCTCCACCAATTCCTAGATTTTTATCATACAAGTAGCCAAATTTGTTCTAAGTAGAAGAATGGAAATCATTTTTTTGTATTTTATGAGTTACTATGTAAAAGAAATATACATTCTGATGTAGTTTTGCATTAAGCTTCGAATTACAGGCATGGGATTTGTATACAACTATGATCAATTCCTCTATCAAATGAATTCGAGAAGCAATTTGGGATATGTAAGTTATTAGTTAACTCCACAGTTAGAGCATTTAGAAGATGCAAGACTTTGCTATCTCACAACATAAAAGGTTGATTCTTTGTTCTCCAAAAAAAAAAAAAAACTAGTAAACAAGCCAAGGAGATCCATGCCTGAGGTACTTGCATTATGTTCGTTACAGTCAATCCCAAAAATAGCAAGAAACCAACCAAATGCCTGCTTACATGTACAATCAGATGTAAATAAACCTACAAACAAGATTCAAACTTTACTTCAAGTTCGTTAAAGATTGTCAGTAGAAGAACTTTCACTTACATCCAAACATTGAGGGTTTCATTGTGCCAGGGAAAAACGCTAAAAAGAGCTTCTTTGAGAGGCCAGTGAGCTCTATAGTAGCCAGGTTTGAACTCATTGTCCTTCATATAATTTGGTAGCTCTTGAAACGACACAAGACCATAGCTTTTATCTTTGTTTGATTTCTCCTGATCATCTTTTCCCTTCTTGTCTATAATTTCAGACTCAGGAGAAGTAAGCCTTTTGTTATGACCAACTTGAACATCCATTCTCTTCACTTTCCTTTTTCGAAGCTGAACCCATTAACAAGTAAAGTTTTCCACTTTCTGATATATGTATACACCACCTGGTTGCTAGGTGGATGATATAGAGAGGATAGTCTTTGTTGTTGAGATATGGAGCCTGATAACATATTTGGATCAGTTATGCCTTTTGTATTCTCATGGGTATATAAATATGTTCTATTCTCCTAGTGTACCTATATCGAAAATATTCACAGTGAAATAAAACCCTAGCCGCCCGTGGATGTAGCCAAACATTGGTGAACTATGTAAATCTGTGTGTGTTTGTTTATTTCCACACTTATTCTTTGATTATTGTGATTGATTGTACAAAACATTTGTATGTTTATATATGGGATGATTAATGTACAACCGTACCAACCAACACGCCATTAAAGGACTCTTAACAATAAATATTCTTGTTAAATTTTGTTTTTTCTTAAGTTACAAGTCAAAGGCGATTAAATCGCTTATGGGTAATTATATTATTTGCTAATCAACTTGTAAGCATGTTCTTCAAGCAAAGTTAAAATGATTATATAATTCTTCGATGCATTCTTATCATAATTTTGAGAAATTTACATCACAAATTTTATGTTAATTTTATTTAAAATAATTTTTTTGTTTCATGCAATAAGGATTGAATATAATACAAATGTATAAATATATTATTAATGTAATTGATTCAATTTAAGTTTAATAATTGTTATTAAATCGTCATTTAAATAATATTTAATTAATTTACATTAAATATTCATATTGCATACATTTCGTCATTATTTTTCAAGTGAAGTTTAAAAGAAATAGTTTTAGCAAAAGGGTCACTTTAGACCTTAAATATTAGACTAGACAACAATTTTAACCATAACATTTGATAGAAAACAACAAAGATCCTAATGTTTACAGAATGTTGAAATTTTACTTTATTATAACGGAAATACTAACAAATTAATAACGTGACATTTTTATTAATTTTTATTTCAGGCCTCACAATGATAAGGTGGAACTCAATTTTTAAAAAGATATTAAAATTTTATTTATTTTATAACTATGAAATCCACCTTTTTTAATTAATCCTAATGCTAATTAACTTGATTAATTAATGTAACTAATTATTTTTCTTAAGTTAAGAGATTAATTAATATAACTCGTTGAACTTGTTACTATCTTTTGAACCGCTGCTGGCCGTGTCGGAAGTGGAGGAGGAGGCGGTGGCGTCATCTTCGTAGGCATAGATGACGAGAGATTGAGGAAGAAGGAGGGTGAGGGAAACATCGGAAGGAAATTTTCATCGGAAACGATGTGAGCGAGGAGGAAGGCAGCAGCGGTGGAGGGGGTGGTGACAACAAGGAGGGAAAGAATGGATTTTGAGCGGCGGTGGATATGGTAGAGAAAGGGTACATTGGCTATTGATGTCATAAATTCATTAACATTTTATAAATATTAGAGTCATAAATATTAAATGTTAAGATTAAACTTGTGATTTGCGTAAAATTTAAGGATAAAATTAACCTTTAGACAAATGATGATCCTTAATTTCCATTGTGTTCTTGTTTTTGATCAATCTTCAAATTTAACCATATTTCTTTAGTGCCTTTAAATTCATTTTCATGACCAGCAACGCATCTTCTTGTTTTACTCTCCTTATTTTGTATATACATTTATTTCCTTATATTTTGAATCGTGTAGATAGTCCTGTTAGGAAATTGCTTGTCATACTAATAAAAAAATCACAATTACCTACCTGCTATAGTGAAGACATCAACTTCATAACTCAAATTCAACAAACTTTAATTCGTTAAGAGGGTAAAATATTAAATAATAATTTAAATTAAATTGTAATTGATTTTAAAAACATATGTACCAATTAATTGAAAATTGCATCTCTAAATTATTTTCGTCGAAGGAGCAATTAACCTTATTACCAAAACAAAATTTATCATTATTGTGAGCGAAACTAATAGATGCTACATATTTCATACTTCAATCTACATCAAATTGTTTGAAGCTAATTAAAACAATGTTACCCAAGTAAACAAAGATATAATTCACAAATTATGCATTTTATAAAGGAAGCAAAACGTGTTATAGTTCTTTATCGGGTGATACATGATTTTGTATAACAATATCCACATATAACATCACTTATATTCAAGTTTAGTACCCTAAAAAAGGAAAATGAATAAATTTTTTATTCCATTTCACCTAAAAATAAAAATAACCAATTATAAATTATGAATGTAGATAAACACTAACGGCTTCAAGGCCTATTCAATATGCCATTACAACTGCAAAGTTAGATAAAGTTGTTGAGCTAAAACATATAACATTGGTTGGACTTTAGGTCAAGTAACTGGTTATTAATATTAGGGTTCTCACAACAAAAATTTTGTGCATTTTGAAAGATAATAAATTACATTGATACATATAAATATATGAACATTTCAAAACACATGTAGAATAGGTCATCAGACAAATTTGTATAAACTGAAATATGGTTAAATTTGAAGATTGATCAAAAACAAGAATACAATGGAAATTAAGGATCAACTAAAAAAATGAAGCTTGTAACTTTTAATTTTATCCTTAAATGAGAAAAATTAAATGGTAGATATGCTTGCTTGGAATATTATACAGAACATCTATGCTTTCTAATGGTTGTATTATTAATGCAATATGAATATAGATGATGAATATAAAATAGAAAATTTACAATTAAAACTAGTTTCACTAAAATCAACATTCCTCTAATATACATTTCATAGATGCCTTCCCTTATCATTAGTCACAAAACATATAAAATAACTCAAATAAGCATGCCATATTACAATTATTATTTTTATAAATACTAACAAAAATATTATTATGGTTAAGTTTCCCTTTTGTTAACTTGTTGCCCACTTTCAATACTACCATCTAGCTCCAATGTTGCACAACATTTCTCTTAATTACTTGCTTTGTAGTTACAAGAGTGGTCCCTTCATAATATGACAATATACTTTTCATACCCTTCTCCTCTGGTAGCCTCGTATGCTTTATCTCTTTTTTTTTTTCATATAATCCTCTACTGTATAGTTTCTTTAATGTATTTTTGATGTTCTCAAACAAAGATAGGATTGAAATTTTTACACCAAAATTAACAAATGAATTAAAAAAGGGGGCTCTAGGCCACCAAGAATTACCACTTGGATATGATTGACATTACGATATCAAGTCCAAAGATTATACAAGAAGTTAGACGGAGTCATCACTCTACCTTATTAAAGAGAAAATGCACTAAAAAGGTTATAAATAAAAAATTTAAAAGAAAATAAATACTGTGATTAAATGCATAGGAGTTTGTGGTTTGACATAAAAAATCTATAGTAATTAGAAATAAAATCTAAAATATATAGATGAATGCCTAGGATTTTTTTTTTAACTAAGGGCTTGAACTAAAATGTAAGAAGTTGCCTAAATTGTTTCTTGGAGCTTTGAGTGAAAAAAAATCTTGAATTTTAGTTTAAGAAATATGAGTTTTAATCTATATGATAATGAAAGAAATAAAGAATAATTCTTGATGGAATGAAAGGATTTGCTGATTTAGGCCTTAAAAAAGGTATAATTTCGTAAAGCTTATAAAAAATATGTGATGATTTTATAAGTGTAGAACTTTTATAAGGACTAACCTTAATGCGGAAGCGGTCGATTGATTCTCTTTTTGCTTATCCATATTTTACGATTGGCTACTAGAGTCATTGTTAATCCACACCCTAAACTCTAAGCCTTGATAGTCTGATTCCTGTGAGGAAGAATGAAGGGAGTTTTTCTCTATGATGAACGTTATTTTTCCACTGCCTTAATCCTCCTTTTATATGAGAATAAACATAACCGATGGAAGTTATATATATGGCTGTAACTGCCAACAACTCCCACTTGACTACATAAAGCCACGAGTTATATATTCCCTTTAAAATTTCACATATCATACTGAGAATGGGTCATGCAACCATTAAAGAACCAGTAGTGTTATATTAAGTCACCATCTAACTAACTTAACACTTTCACATGGTCATGATACCCCAAATCATCCAAAATATCACCAAACGCATACACTGTCCCTTTATGCTCATAGATATATCATATGATTATACACCAAGTATAATCGCCCGGGTTGAAATGGTGATGAAGGAAAAGATTCTTCCTCAGACACTCATAATAATCCATCTTATCTTAACTGCTTTCCTAATGTGCTCCGTTAGATTGTATACAACTTAACCCTTGGAAAAAACACACTAAAATAGCAACACCAAGCCTTGACTTCATATCATAGTTCTAAGTCGAAGGGCTTCATTCGATTAGACATTAAAGTCTATGAGATCATACGGTGACAGAGAAAAGGATTTAACTGTCACTCCACAAGAAGGTCATTATATAGCACCTACAGTATGAAATGTGTGTCATAGCATAGCTCCCACTAATTTGGGCAAGTCACTCTGTTACACCATACAAATCATGAATCTAGCTTTACTTAAAAACTAATCTGAGCCACTAGATTAACATACCTAATGCTAATCTTGACACTTGAGATTTGGCTTTAAGGTTTCAATGTGAAATCTGAATCTTTCACATCCTACTCATCAGAGTCTCATCTTAGACTTACTAAGGTGACTATTCAAATATAAAAACTTATCATGCATACTACATAAGTATGAAGATAACACAATATTACATACACTCAATATTAATATTGTGAAGTCTCATCGTACCCACTACTCAAGCGTTAGGGTGATTACATGTATGACAAGGTCAATCAGAAGCCTGGTGTGTGGTGACATTACAATGTGCCTTATCATGTAATTGCATACCAATGAACATTTGAGAAATAAACTTTTATTAAACAAAAGTTCGTTACAATTATAAACATGTCCATTATATAACAAGATATAACTTAATGGAAAAACTAAACTGTACGCAAACCTAAACTCATCACATGAGCCTTAAATGAATCTCGGGGAATAGGTTTAGTTAAAGGATCAGCTAACATCTGATTAGTAGGTATATACTTTATGACAACCTCTTTATTTTTTTATGGCGTCTCTTAAAAAATGATAACGCCTTTTTATATGCTTAGATTTTCTATGAAACTTCAGATCTTTAGTAAACTGTATAGCTACAGTGTTGTCACATAACATTTCAACAGGATCATTAACTTAAGGAAAGATTAAGATCCCGAAGAAAACTTCTCAACCATATTGCCTCCTGAGCGGCAAGTCAAGAAGCAATGTATTCTACTTCCATTGTAAATAATTCTATACAATCTTGCTTCTTGCTGCACCAAGATAAGGCTCCCCCTACTAAGGTCAAAACATATCCTAAGGTTGACCTAGACTCATCCGGGTCACCACCTTAATCCCCATCTAAATATCCCCTTAACGTTAAATCCTCGCCTTGATGGCAAAGGACTAGGTCTGAAGTACCACGAAGGTAGTGAAAAATCCTTTTAATTGCTTGTCAATGAGCAAGTCCTGGGTTGCTTTGGTAATGACTTACCAAACTAACTGCAAAGCAAACGTCAGGTCGTGTATACAATATAGCATACATTAAGCTTCCTACGACACTAGCATAGGGAACATTACTCATTTTTTCTATTTCCTTATCTGTTTTAGGGCATTGATCAAGACTCAAGGTAAGACCCTTTTCAACTGGAGTATCAATGGGTTTAGAGTAATGCATTCGAAAATGTTTCAAGATTTTATTAATATACGCTTCCTAACTTAAATCAGGAAGCTTCTTGGGATAATTTCTAATTATTTCCACACCTAGGGCATACCTAACTTCACCCATGTCCTTCATATCAAAGATAGAGGACAAACACTCTTTAGTGGTTTTGACCATCTCCATATTATTGTCGGCTAGTAATACGTCATCAATATATAAAGTGAGAAACAAAATTTCACTAGTAGTTCTCTGGAAATACGCTAAATGGTCTTCTGAAACCATGACTAAGCCCAAAGAAGTAATGGCTTCATGGAACCTAAAATACCAAGATCTGGAAGACTATTTGAGACCATATATGGATCTTTTAAGACGACACACTTTGTCTTCTTGACTTTTTGATACGAAACCAATAGTTTGATTCATATTAATCTCGTCCTTAAAGTTACATCCATTTGAAACAACTCCAAGTCTAAATGGGCAACAAGAGCCAAAAGTAAGCGAATAGAGGCAAATCTCACCACAGGAGAAAATGTCTGTTCATAGTCCATACCCTCTATTTGGGTATAGCCTTTCGCTGCCAAACAGGCCTTGAACTTGTCGATTGTTCCATCCGCCTGATGTTTTATCTTAAAAACCCACTTGTTTTCAATTGACTTTTGGTGGAGCGGAAGATTAACTAGTTCTCAAACTTGATTTCGTGTCATTGTGTCCATTTCATCCCTCATGGCATCCATCCACTCTATGTGGCTAGGTGAATCAACAACCTCTTAAAAAGAGGTTGGTTCTTCTATTTCCAAAGGAGTACAAAGAAATATTTCCTCTTTGATTTGAAAATATCATCTAGGAATTCTTCCACGCTCATTTCTTCGAAGTCTAGGATCTACATTTGTCTGCCTTGATTCAGAATCTCTTCCTTGAACTCTTGCAGATATAGGGTCCTGATCATATTGAGAACCACTCCCACTATCCCCTTGAAATGTGAAATTTTGAACATATAGACTATCCACAGGTTCTTGGTTTAGAGATTAAAAACGAATCTCATTCTCGATTTGGTTCTCTTGGGCGAGAAAAGTCTAGGTGGCTTGGCGAGTAACTAAATTCTCCCCCTCACCGAGAGTATCCTGTTGTAACTCACACAAATCTAGGTCATTTTTATTTCATGTATGCTTGGGAACTCATCCTCAAAAAACTCCACATTGTAGGAAGCAACTTCAGTCATGCCACCATTTAGGTGCTCACCAAACATAACATATCCTTTAGAATGTTCGGGGTATCTTATATACACCATTTTAGTGGCTCTTAGATCAAGTTTCCCATGTTTATGAGTTGGGTTGTGTACATAACCAGCCGAACCCCATGGGCGTAAATGATCTAAAGAGGGCTTTCTTCCATTCCATAACTCATATAGAGTTGCGGGTACACTTTTACTTAGCACACGGTTAAGAATATAAGTTGTTGTGAGCAATGCATCTCCCTAAAAACTAATTGGAAGACGAGTGTGTACCATCATTAACCTGACCTTGTCAAACAATGTTCAATTTCTACACTCCGCAACACCGTTTTGTTGTAGAGTTCGAAGAATTGTTAGTTGTCTTATTATACCTTTTTTCTCACCAAATTCTTTAAACATATCAGATAGATATTCTAGACCACGATCGGTCCAAAAAGCTTTAACTCTTTTTTTCAATTATGTCTCAACTTCAGTCATAAAATATTTTAACACATTAAGCGCTTCATAACGATGAGCTAAAAGATACACATACCCATAGCGAGAATAGTCATCTATTAAAGTGAGAAAATAGATAGCCCCATGACGTGCCTTAACATTCATAGGTTCACAAATATCAGAGTGAATAAGTATAAGGGTTTAGACCTTGAAACCTTACCAAAAGGTTTCACGGCTACCTTACCAGCTAAACATGACTCACATCTGGGCAATTTAACCTTAGTGAGTCGGTCTAAAAGACCTTTTTTAGGTAGCCTACTCAATCTATCTTAGCTAATGTGACTAAGTCTAGCATGCCATTTGATAAATTCAGAATTAGGATCAAAATATAAAACATAAACAGAAGACAAATTATCATAACATGCATCCAAATTAAGAATCAGAAAATCGTTTTTCAATGTAGCATGACCAAAAATATTACCATTATACATAATATCCAATCTATAATGAATAGAACTAAGAAGGAATCTGATTTCATTAAAGTTACAAGAGACACAAGGCAACATCGTACCCCCAGTGCATAAAGAGCATTATGGAGAAGCAAAGTATTTCCTCCATGTAACTTAAGCTGATATGTCCCTATTCTTAGGACATCTTCTTCACAACTGTTTCCTAGCACGACAGTTTGTGAACCCACTAGATATCGATGAAAGTCCACATAGCCAACTCAATCATGAACTATGTGCTTGCTTGCTCCCATATCTATAATCTAATTAGGAAGAGAATTAGCAATCATTATGTGTCAAAACAAGTTTCACACTCTTCTAGTGCTCAGTATGATTTGGAAGAGCTCGAATCACATTCAGGACTTATTCCTCTTCAGAGATAGCTCGGCTGGCTGTCTTAAGATCATGAATCATAGTACTCATGGTTCGTAAATGTTTAGCCATAGTATGAGTCGTATTAATCTCGTAGTTCATCCACTTGAGGTGCAAAGCACAAAGCCTTATAGCGGATGTTTGACTTAAGTTTGTTCCACATGTCCTCAGCAGTGGCACAATCCTCAAACTCTCCAATTAGATCATCATGCATGAAATACAACATAGTATAACATGCCTTACGATCCTTTTTGGACCAATCTGCATA
>JANIJH010000225.1:89306887-89323259 GCA_024520975.1 Erythroxylum areolatum | reverse complement strand
TTACTTTCCCTCAAGGCTTTATGAAGCCATCATTGTACAGACTGATTATTCATTGAGTAAAAATTTCTTCTTTGAGTTTCACTCAAAACAAAGGTCCTGGGTCCCTTTTGAGCCGGAATCATAGGTAGAGTTAAGAGGATTCAACCAACATCGAGCAACAAACCCTAGACTCGATCTTGTGCTAACAAGAGGCTAGAGGTTGGCGACCCTGATGGAGAAAGATTCGAGACGAAATACTGGCTGGAGGGTGGCGCGTGGTACTCACGTGTGACGACGGTAGAGAGGTTGTGGCGGCGCGTGGTGGTGCGGTTGATGTTGGGTCTTTCACAGTGGAAGTCGCTGGTCACAGTTGAAGCAATGTAAGTGAGTGGTGAGAAGAAAAACACGTTGCTGTTTGGGTGAGTACACACTTAGCTAGTGTTCTTTCCTATTTGGAAAGAACAGTAAAAAAAAAAAAGTCCCTCAATTAAATAGGGCTCTGATACCATGTTGAATGTTGAAGATAATTTGTATTGCTTGTGTTTGTGTACATAGGAACAAGAGTTTATATACAAAATTCCTAGAACTATTTAGGAAGTAATCTAGCTATTAACTCTATGAAATCTGTCAATTATAGGAGAGATTATAGGTGTAATTATAACAATATCAATGCTAATAATCTCTGGTCAACAGTCCCTTCATCCACCTTTTCCTTGATAAAGTGTCTATCTACTTCTACATGCTTGGTCCAATCATGTTGCACTAGATTTAGGGAGATACTAATAGCTGCTTTATTATCACAGTAGAGCTTGATAGGTGGTTCCATTGTAACATGAAGTTCTTCCAAGAGTTTCTTCAACCACAATCTTTCACATATTCCTTGAGCTGCTACTTTGAATTTAGTCCCTGCACTACTTCTGGCTACTACATTTTGCTTTTTACTTCTCCAGGTTACTAGGTTCCCCTTTACGAATGTACAGTAACAATATGTGGACTTCCTATCTTTTGCTGATCCTGCTCAATCTGCATCTATAAAGATTACATTTTTGGAACAATAGGCCTTTCCCAGGGGATCCTTTAAGATACCTAAGAATTTTGTACACTACTCCTAGATGAGCCTCCATGGGATTGTGCATGTGTTTACTTACTTGACCTACTGCAAATGCAATATCTAGTTTAGTATGTGACAGGTAAATCAATCTCCCTACTAATCTTTACCACCTCTCCTTATCAGTTGGTTTGCCAACATCTATTGGTCTCCTTCCAACTTCAATTGGCGTGTCACTTGGCCGACACCCCAACATATCGGTTTCATTTAAGAGATCAATGACATACTTTCTCTGTGAAACACTGATTCCTTTCTTTGATTTGGCAACTTCCATTCCTAGGAAATAATGCATCTAACCCAAATCCTTTATCTCAAATTCAGCAGCTAGAACTTCCTTTATTCTATTCATCTCTAGTGTATCATCCCCTGTCAAGACAATATCATCAACATATACAGCCACAATTGTTTTCTTTCCATTATCAGAACGTTTGAAGAACATTGTGCGATCTGAATGTCCTTGTTGATATCCTGCCTTTTATTACTTTTGTAAACCTATCAAACCATGCTCTTGGAGATTGTTTTAACCCATACAATGATTTTTTCATCTTGCAAACTTTGTTTTCTTCACCCTTCTCACGAAATCCTGGGGTTGCACCATGACTTCTTCCTCTAATTCCCCATTTAAGAAAGCATTCTTGATGTCCAATTGTTGCAAGGACCAGTCCAAATTTGCTGCCAAAGATAGGAGGACTCAGATAGTGTTTAGTTTTGCCACTGGTGAAAACATCTCCGTGTAATCAACACCATATGTTTGAGTAAACCCTTTTGCGACCGACCTCACGTTTTATCTTTCTACTGAGCCATCAACTTTACATTTTACAGTGAATACCCATTTACAGCCCACAGTTCTTTTTCCTTTTGGTAATTCTACCCACATCCCATGTTCCATTTTTCCTCAAGGCTTTCATTTCCTCCATCACTGCCTTATTCTATTCTGGCACTTCCATGGTTTTGTGGACATCCTTTGGAATTTCAATACTGTCCAGGTTAATGGTAAAAGCATGAAATTTTTCAGACAAGAAATTATAAGATACAAACTGTGAGAGAGGGTGTTGAGTACATGATCGTGGTTGTTTTCAGAGAGCAATAGACAACTCCATATCATTTGGTTCAGATTCTATTGTTTGATCAGAAGGTAGCTCTAGGTTGGTTGGATCTTCCACAGGATTCGACTCATGCCGTGCTTCAAGTGTGAGGTCTTCTTGGGACTTTGATTTCTGCCTCTGTGAGTAAACTAGTATTTCCTTAAACTTTTTCTCTCTTGCCTCTTCCCTGGGATTTGATTATGGTGGTGCATTGTGGGTTAGGAACTGAGCTTCATTTGAACTCTCCCCTTGAAGCGAAGGTTTTGGGTAGTAGGGCATAGTTTCAAAGAAGGTAAAATTAAGGGTAACAAACATCTTGTGAGTGACATTTATATCCCTTCTTGGTAGGATAATAACTGATAAAGACACTTGATGGAATGAGGGTCTAATTTAGTACGATGATGGGAGTGAACATGAACAAAGACTGTACATCCAAATATTTTAAGTGGAAGATTCAAGTTAGGTCGTGAGGGAGGAAAATGTTTTCGAAATTTGTCTAGTGGAGTGGCAAAAGATAAAATTTTTCTAGGCATTCTATTAATGAGATATGTAGCAGTTACGATAGCATCCTCCCAAAAGGTTTTTGGCATTTTAGTAGTGAAAACTAGAGCTCCGGTAACCTCAAGGATATGTCGATTTTTTCTTCCCATTTTGCTTAGGGGTGTCCACACATGAGCTTTGATGGACTATAACATGCTCAAGAAGATAAGATCCCAAAGTTTGGTTAAAGTATTTAGTCTGGTTATCTGTATGCAAGATTTGGATTTTTGTATGAAATTGGGTTTGGATCATAGAATGGAAGTTGATAGGTCCAACAAGTACGGGTATGATCGTCAGTGAAAGTGATAAATGACTTCGTGTTTGTTCGGCTGGGTATATGAGAGGGACCTCACAAATCACTATGTATCATAGTAAATGGTCTTGATGGTTTGTAACCGGTTGGAGGGGGAAAAAAATAAGTTGGTGTTTGGCATACTCACAAATTTCACAATGAGAATCAAATTTTCTTTGATTAGAAAAAATATAAGGAAATAATTGTTTCATATAATGAAAATTCGGATGACCCATCCAAGAATGCCATAACGTAACTTCACTAATTTTAGGCATAGATGCAGAGAAAGCATTATGGTTATTTGAAGTAGTCTCCTCAAAGTAGTATAGTCCTTCACACTCCTTCGAACTGCCAATCGTCTTCCCCAATGTTAGATCCTGAAAGATGTAATGAGAGGCAAGGAACTTAGTAGAACAGTTTGAGGTTGTTGTTAATTGACCAACGGATAACAAATTGCAAGATAATTTCGGAACATGAAAAGTAAGTTCTAGGACAATAGAATCAGAAATACGAATACTCCCTTTCTCAGCAACAGATGAAAGTGACCCATCTGCAATCTTCACTTTCAAATTTCCAGCACAAGGTGAGTAAGTTGTAAACCATTGATATGCAACAGTCATATGATCAGAGACACCAGAGTCGATAATCCAAGATGCTTGTGCTTGAGTTGTAGTATTTAATGCATTTAGAAAATTACCTCTTTGAGCTAAGGATCTGGAAGGAACATTATTGGAAGGCTGACCTGAGGTTTGAAACAAGGTAAAGACCTCGTATAGTTTTTCCAGCTATTCGGGACTAAATTTTACCTCAAGTTGACTGTTCTCCTCCTGTTTTACAGTAGCCTGACAGCCATGGTTTTTTTGTTGTTTGGGCTTCCAATCTACTGGCTTGCCATGGATCTGCCAACACTCATCCTTAGAATGGCCTTGTTTGTTGCAATGATCACATCTGGACTTTTTTTTTTTTGATTGGGCCTTGTATTAGAGCCACAGGTCACAGTTGGTTCATTCCCTGCGTGTGATATGTGAGACACCAATGCTGATTTTTCTTCTAATTCAATTCGTATGCCTACAGTCAACGAAACCCATCGTTGACACTCCTCTCTTCTTATCTCCGAGAAGACTTACCGTAATGTGGGTAAAGGGTATCGTCCAAGGATTCTCCCTCGCAAATCATCTAGTTCATGGTTTAGCCCAGTAAGGAACTTAAACACCCTCTCATTCTCCACTTTCTTCCTGTACCTCACACTATCTGATGCACATTCCCATTCTTCTTCAATACTTAAATCAAGTTCCTGCCATAAACCAATCATCTCCATGTAGTAATTGGTGACTTCCCCCTCCCCTTGTTTCATCTGCCACGGTTGTGTTTTAACTTTGAAGGTTTGGGAGGCATTTTTGACATCCGAGTATGTTTCCGTAATAGCATCCTATACCTCTTTCGTTGTAGGTAGAAATAGATAGGTCTTTCCGATGGAGGGCTTCATTGAATTGAGTAGCCATGCAATCACCATCGAGTTTTCAGACCTCCACTTTTGTAGAGCAGCAACATCAGTGGAAGGTGGTTTGTTCACCTCTCCAGTAAGATACCCGATCTTCCCTTTTCCATCAGTAATCACATTCTCTAAAATTCCTTCCATTCAAGTTCTCAACTGTGAATTGGAAGGATGAGCTCTCGATCTCGTTAGGACCCATATTGGGAATGATTTCCTTTTCGTCGAGAGCTTCAAATACAGCTGATCCTCTGTTTGTGACTCCAATTTCTGTAATGGATGCTTCCTCTGTTTGTGACTCCAGTTTCTGTGATGGATGCCACTGCCTAGTGATTGACCTGCTTTGATACCATGGAGATTTGAGAGAAAAAACAAAACACTCAAATTTATGTGGTTCGATCTTTTGAGACCTACGTCCGCGGTAGCTAAAACTTCTTTCTTTCTTCCTTTTATTCTTTCTTATGTATTTCTGTTTACATCATATATATATATATATATATATATATAGGGAACCACACTAGCTATTTTAGGAAGTAAAGTAATATAGGAGGGTTCTTAATTTGTTATGAGATCCTCAATAATCCTCCTATACATCAGATATTAATTAGAGCAGTAATATTCTGATGGGATCTACACTAATTGACATTTCCAACACCTAATTTACTATTAACTAAATATATACTATTTGGTTATTTTGCAAAAATTTATAATAATAATTTTGAATAATATAATTTAATTGTTCAACTTATTTTATGTTAATAATTAATTTAAAATTTAAAGATTTTTATTTATTCAATGATTTTTAAATATAAAATTTTAGTTTTTAAAATATTTATTTTTCAAAATTTTATCTATTTAATTCTTTGTTTTGATAAAATATAATGAATAATAAATATTGTGTAGGAGATTAAGATAAAATTATTTACTTTATTTAATTCATAACGTTAATTATTTTTAAAATTTATTTATTATTTGATTTTTATCAGTAATAAGGTGTAACTATATTACATTAACATTTTTTTGTTTGAAAGAAAAAAAACAAAAAAAATAGAACTCAGAAATAGAAAACGAAAATTAAAAACCAACGAAGCCAAACATAATTGGACTTTTTAAGAACTTATCAAGTTGGCTGGGTTTTGAAAATTTGGCCTGGGGTTTTTGGACCTTTTGGTGGTTATCATCCTTCTTGTTTGTTTAATTTTCTTTATCCCTGTCTAATGTTTGCTTTAAGTGTATCATGTAACACCTGTTAGACATTATTTTAGAAATCTTGAAGGAAAATGACTCTTTGAAGGTAACATGAACCACTCTAGCTTTGCAGGTTTCCTCAGTCAATGTGTATTACCTGCTAGCAGCTGACACTGTTGACGACATCATATGGTATGATCATCCGAATTGATAGTAATCCTGTTTCCTTGAATTTATGATGTTCAATAAAGTAATTAAAATCTATCATGTTTAGGGATGTGGTCCAAAGTAAGTTGGAGCACTTGGGACAGGTAATACGTTTCCTCTCCCACCACTGTATTAACTTTTTGTGCTTGCCTTTGTGACTGGAATAGATGGTTTAGAATTCCCATTCAAAGTATCTGACAGAATGTAATGGGGGTTTTGAGATTTAATTTCAGAAGACTGTGTTATTGGTGGTATGTATTTAAAACTAAGGTTCAATTCTGTCATTTGGGTTTGAAATTTAATTTTAGAAGGCTGTGTCATTGGTAGTATACATCTTGCTAAAACTAAGGTTCAAATTGAGTTCAAGCACCGTTTTCAATCATCAAACTAAGGTTCAGTTCTGATGTGAAGAGACAGAAATGAAATGGATCTTTTCCTTCACGTTATTCTGTCAATCAACTATCTAAACTACAAATATTATGATTAATTGATGAGGGTCATATACACCTTCACTCCTTTGAACCAAATTCTTCAAGATGAATTGGAAGTCAAGCTTTTCGAAATAAAATTGTAAATTTCAGTATGTTGAAACTTCCAATTGAATGGAAGGAAGAGTCGATACAATGAAAAGAACTGATTCTGAACAGTAAACATGATGGTGTTGTTCATCTTGTAGCGCCTTTCCAATATTCACGCAAGAAGGCAAAAAATTCTAAAACCTTCATTCAAGAATTATTACGGCACCTCATTATTTTGATTTTTCAATCTTATAAAATTTAGATTTAGGCTTTATATGTGTCACATTTATTTAATATACATTAATAAAATTATCTTTAAGTGGTAATTAACATTAGCCATGCAGTGAATAGTGGCATAGGTAATGATAAGTGCGCATGCATTCTTTTCTTTGTTTTTGTTTTGGTTATCTGTAGAGCTTTGAAGTTTTCTTCCTAAAACCAAAGCCTGTTTGTCCAGCATCCAATGGCAGATTTCACCTTTCTGTGGTAACTTATAGTTATGTATGTGGTGACTTCATCCTTTCTTGATTATTGACCGCTAAATTTTTGTTGTAATTAGGTTCTTGATGGTCAAGAGGATACCATGGATGTTTCAACCAGCCAAATGACTGCAAGGCAGAAGACACTTGACACATATATGAAGCGCTGCAGCAACATTGATGACTCTGAATGCCAGTCCAAGCTAAAATTCCCCAGGCGCTGAGTGATTTACAGTAGAAAAAGGTGGTGTTCCTACTCTCTTAATTCACATGCATTGCTGCTGCATAGGCAGGCTTGGAGCTTGTCATGTTGAAATATTGGAGCTCACTGTGTGAACCAGTTGAAGCCATTTGCAGGATGACTTTTACTAGTGTTGACGATGAAGGTCTTCTAGATAGTTATAATGTCAATGGAGGTACCAATTCATGTTTCCTCGGAAAAGGAAGGAAATGTACCCAGTTGATGATAAAAATAGAGTTAACAAATGTAACTGATGTGCAATACTACTAAAGCATTTTGTTCAACGTTATTGGTCCTGTACATAATTTAAAATCACGGCTTTGAAGACTGATCTGCGTTGTAAGTTTTTATCAATTTGAGTTATTGTTATTGCCTTTGATTTTTTGTTCAGTATGTTTCCTTTTGGTTGGAACTAAAGGGTTATGCTTTGAATAGTTGGGTGTTGAGTTTTCTTATATTGCTTCGAAGGTGAAAACTTTCGGGAAGATAGGGATAAAGAGATTCATGGTCTTTTTGCATCAAATGAGAAATAGGATGGCGTGTAACCTAAATAATTGCACGCTTTAGTTGCCGTTTGCTCCGTATGTTTTGATTGAGAGTGGACGTATATTTTTGTCTTAGTTCAGCTGATTAGTTCAAATGATGTTTAACAGATGTACACTAACCCTATTTTTATTTTTATATACGAAAGGAAAAGATAAGAAAAATTAAGATATTCTTATTTCAACTGATGTTTAACAGAAGTTATAAGAGATGCATTCCATACTTGTTGGAGTAGAAATTTTGCTTGTTTTTATGCCTTTTAAGTATTTATGCAATTGCCATTAATAGTTAATAGATGAGTAGTCATAAAAGAGAGAATCAAAGGAACCAAGTCCCTGGTATGAACTCTTATGTTTCGATTCGAACACAACTTTTGTTAATTATTACAAAATTAATTAATGACGCAATTATGCCAAACCATAAGAAGACAGATCGAAAGTGGCTTCTAAACCCCTGGAATATGCTCTTCGCAAAAAGGACATATCTTATTAATATTAATCCTGTCCATCTTCAAAAACAAGAAGAAAAAAACTGTCTGAAGAAATCCACGCAGCAGCTATGATTCGCATAGGCAACGCTTCTAAACTCCAGGGATATTTCAACCATGCAAACGAGGAGCAGTCCTGCAAAGCAGATGAAGCGATGCAGCAACGTGGATGACTCTGCAGGCACTGAGCAATCTGAAGTAGAAAAGGTTGCTTTTCCTACTCTCTTCATTCACATGCATTGCAGCTGCGCTGGGAGACTTGGAGCCTGTCATGTTGAAATATTGAAGCACATTGAGGTGGACCGGTTGAAACTGTTTGCACTTTGCAGGATGGACTTTTACTAGCTTCGTCAGATATATGCAAGCCTTCTGGACAGTTATAACTAGATGCAGTGGTGCCACTCAGATAACTAGATTTTGCAGGACCGGAAGTTAGCTCGGCTGAAAACCTACCAGCGGATGTTTGTTGCTTAGATTCAATATAGAGAGTTGCTTTGGTTTTATATTTCTACCCCGCAATATGTCCATGGGAAACGATAGTAAAACGATGAAAGCGGCCATCTCCGGCGTTCCTTTCCTTTTCATGCTAAGGTATTTCAAAATATTTTAACGTGATTGGTGATGAATGTCATGCCTAAGAGTTGAATCAAAATGGCAACAGAAGATTTGTGCATTATATTATTAAAATCCATTCTAAATATTTCTGCCTCCATTATGTGCAAGGGAAACATACAAGATTCATAGCGACCCTTCCTTACCGTAACATGATTATTTGCTCAAATTTCAGATGAAGTATGTACAATTCACGATGGGGAAGATGTCAACTTTTAACTATTGACTGTTGAAATTAAACTTGGCTATATTTATGTTAACATCAGAACTTGACATAGTGTTTAATAGCCGACTCTCTGTGCAATCAGAACTTGACATAGTGTTTAATAGCCGGTTCTCTGCGTATTCTTCGGCTGGATTCTCATCACGATGTTACCGCAGCCAATAATTCTCTACTTCGTAACAGATGTCCAGGAACACGAACACGCCGTCTCATCTCTTCAAAAGCGCACAATGTCTCTGTATCAAGGCCTCCAGCAAACTGCACCACCATACAGCAGAGTACTTGGTAAGTGAGTACATAATTGACAACCAAAATTGTAAATATAGCTGACCATTATGATTACCTGGTGAGCCCTGTATATAAAATGCACACCTTCAAGAAGCAAACATTCTTGACTTGATTCTTTATCTGAATTATGGGTCTGTTCAACCTCCACTTTTACTCGATTCATGTACATCTTTGCAAGCTTCAGAGAACCCTGCTTTATCTGCATCAAATTACACGTAGGTCTTCAGTTCATGGCAAGCCTAGAAGATTCATTATTATTTGTAAGCAGTAACATCGAAATTGTCTTTCACTTCGAACATTATAGCATTAACAAGTGACGGGGAGAAAAAAGATACGAAAGCTACAGTAGGAGTTGATATAGCTGGTGAAAAAGTATCATATTTTGGAGGAACGCAGCACCTTACTCATAATTCCAGAATCAAGCATCCAATCCGTTGGAATTTTTAAATCTTGATAGGACCGCATAACTGAGTTACGAAGTTTAACCAGCCTTTGGCTGCTTTTCTCCGATCTGCAGACAGAAAATAAGACAACTCAAACGGGACACATTTATATAAGTAATGCATTACATTACAGAAACTGTACTCTTTACTTGTCAAGTAATAAAACCATCTTTTTCAAAGCAGTTCCACAAGGAATGTTCTCATCATCTTCGTAGGATGATATCTCATTTTCTACTAGTTTGAGCCCACGATATTCAATAGCAGCTTCTCTAATGGCATCAGCTTTTCTCTCTGGCCACTTAAAATGCTTTAACACAGCCCGTTCATCAGCCTGTCCAACACAGGATATATATCATGAATAACCCAAAATATCTGACAGTATGCTTTTCTCCTTTCATGGAGCAAAATTCTTACATCTTTAGTCGGGATTCTCAAGAAAATTGTAGTAGAATGGTATGATTAGATTGATTTTCGTGTTAAATTAAATTATTGCAACAAAACCCATCTATCATAAGCCCTCTAAAGCAACCATGATCCTTGTTGTAATATGTCCAAGGGAATCAGATAGTGTGATTACCCATATACAAAAGCACACTCGGACATGCTATCCTTCAGCTAGTTTAAAAGATTTCACTGTCATGAAGGGTGAGTCGGACCCTGAGATAGGTCATTTCCAACATGGGCCAACTGGCCATCACCATCATGTCCAGGAAAACATGATTGGATTCTTGAGCTTACATTCACAAATTCCTAAATTTCTTATTATTTATTTTGATGGTAAATGAGGACATTGACCAGCTATTTAACTCTTAAGTAATGGCCTGAATAAGAACAAGAAATAGCTTTTGCAGGAAGCTTGAGTAAACTCTGAAGTAATCACGTTGATGTATAGTGATATTAGCATTTCAAGTTCAATCGAGACAACAATTTAACTTAACAGTTTTGATTATAACTGGACTTTTTTGTGTGGAAACTGTATATGGGTTGCATTTGACATTTCTGTAGCAGCAATAAATTCTTGAGGAACTTGAGAATATATCTGATCAGAAACTTGGAAGTTAAATGACTTGGAGGGGCTATGGAAGTTACCAACGTTGAGAGCTCGGTATCAAGCCAATCCGTGAATTTGAGGACATCTTCAATATCTGTATAAGCAGCAGCCAGTACCTTGTGGATAAGGCCATTGATGAAATCACCCTTCTTTTTGATATCTTCTTTTATCTAAAAATTTCATCAGTTGACAACAGTTTGAAGACGAGAGGAAAGGGGAAAGAAGTATGGGAAATAAACAGTAACAAAGATCTTAATTTGCTTACAGCCAACAGATGTGCCGAACGATTTTGTATTTCTCCAACAATACTGCTGTGCACAGTCATTGCAGGAGGTTTATATTGAGTCCCTAGTCTTGCGGTATCTCTTCCCTCTTCTTGATTTCTTAAAGAGTGATACAATTCTACAACTGCTGGAGCTGTTGGAGCAGAAAGTGCTTTGGCTGTGGGTCGCAACGGAGGTGGTGGTGGTGGAGGCGGTGGCAAGGAGCAATTTGCTGTAACTTGTCTTTCTACAACACCAGTTTTGGGCAATAGCTTTGGTGCAGATGGCGGCTGATGAGCTTGAAAGGTATTCTTGGGGCCATTGATTACCTCCCTATTAACCGTGGAGTGTTGCAATTTGTTGGCAATTAGTTTCTGAATGTCCTTAAATTTGGGGTTCTGACACTCTCCCGTTAATGATTGCTGGTTGTAGAATAATGTGTCATTCATGTTATCAGTCATTCAAGAACTGATCTTGTGTTGAAACATGTATAAAGTCTTGATTTTTTTTAAAACCTATCACAAACTTAATCTCTACAAAACATATTACGAATAAATTATGCCAAAATAAAAGACTGGAATTTGAAGAAGTAGTTGAAAAGACAAAACTTAGACCAAACCTGGTTAGAAGATTGTGTTGTGGGTTGAAGAGCAGCAAGATCCTGAAGGAGCTTCTTGTTGAGGGAGTCAAGTTGGAAATTCAAGGCATGAGCTTTATCCAACTCGGCCTTGAGAGCCAAAACCTGAGATTGTAAATCTTGAATCAGAGCGAGGTTGGATTGAGGCTTCTCCAACAAATCTTCCTTGTTGTTACATTCTTCTTGATTTCTCCTTCCACTTTTCCAAGTGGAAGAATGTAGCGGTGCATGCACCTGCCTTCTTGGCTTAGAAAATTGCTCCACAATCAGCGGACGGTTGACAGAGGGATAAGCAACCTGAGATCCTGCCACCTCCTGTTCTCCAGATTTTGACTTGTTAGGGCTCAGCAGCTGAGACCTTCTGACCTTTGATGAGCAGTCTTTGCTGTTATTATTGGACAAATCTGGAGAAGGGACGGACTTGGGTCTAGTTTTGTTGTTAGCAGCAGTAACTTGGGGTTTGGGTGACAGCTGCTCTTTGCTAATCCTAGAGTTGGCCACTCTACATCGGGATGGGGTCGACGTAGACTGAGACTGAGACTGAGACATGGTCCAGAAGAAGAAGATGAAGATGATGATGATGATGATGGGTAGGTTTCCTTTGCGATTGCAATTTATCTGAAAGAGAGAAACAAAGGGTGTGGACTGTGGTGTTCCTTTTTATGTGTATAACTGCTTAACAAAGATAACACAAAGAAGAACAATCTCTGCAAACTATTATCACAAGACCAAACTTCCATAAAAACAAAACACCAGTACAAAGTACAGGCATTGGAATCTTTTTTTGTGTTGTGCCTCTATGTTTTGTTTTGTCTATCTATGGGCTCCAGTTCACACCAGCTTTTGACAATGATTGATTGTTCTGTAACATACAATTTTATGCCACCCCCGCTTCTAAAGAAATCAGTTGAAGAGATCCAAGAAATTGGATTTGATTACTACTAACTATTTCACCTGAGCCGCTAAGCAAACCATAACGAAAGGAAGTGGACGACCCCACCAACACCCTTCAAGTGCACACTTGACTCATTTTGATTTGGAATTGATGGCCTGCCTAATAGTTGGCCTGAGTTGATTTGTATATGAAACAGTTTGAAGTTGAAGAATCTGAAAAGAGTTAGCTGTGGTGATTAGACAGCAAAATCAAAAGCCATGCAAGTTGTAACATGCAGCAGAGCTTACAAGCTAGTCAATTACCATTTTCAGATTCAGTCAAATATATACAATGGGAATGGCAACAACCAACAAGCTAGGGATGTAATATGTATTACCACTACTAGGCCTTAGTTTGATAGGTTCCTCGTGAGTTTTTTGAATGCACATGTGATGGCGGATGGATGCATTTGACAGCCATGATGTTTCTTGTTCTCATTAGTCTGTTCCTATGACGATTTCATGAGCATTCATCAATTCATTTAATGAGAGCAAGTGATCTGTTTCATGAAGGCAAATGATCTGAACATCCTTTCCACCGCATTCGCTAATTTCTGCCACATATGTGTAATGCGTGTATACTTGCCTTGATTAGATCACACGTTCACCTTCAGGACAATCTCACGCATGCATCAATAAGTATTCTTAAATTTGTATTATTTCTTGATTTATTGTTTAGCTATGATATGTGACAAATGAATTCGCAGAGCAGAAAGCCGAAAGGTTCGGGTTCCTACTTCCTAGGCTAGGATTCATCATTTATTTAGTTTGTTATGATTATGTAATGCCACGAGGGTTGCGTAAATGCCTTGGTTGATGTTGATTAAAGCATCGTGATTACCTTTCTCAGCAATTACTCCATTCTTAACCACCGCAATCAAATCAGCATTCCTCAGTGTTGATAATCTGTGTGCCACAACTACTGTGCTTCTGTTCACCATTATCCTCTCCAAAGCCTCTTGAACTATTCTTTCAGATTCAGCATCTAGCGCACTGCTTGCTTCATCAAGTAGAAACACTTTGGGATTCTTCACTATTGCTCTTGCAATTGCAACTCTTTGCTTTTGTCCACCCGACAACTGTACTCCTCTTTCACCTACTATCGTATCATACCCCTCAACTTGCTTCCAAATGCCTTGGTTACTACTCTCATCCGTACATCTTTCAAACTATATTACAATACTCTTTTACCTGTTGCATGCCACTTGTGAAGTTGTGGGCATCTGCCAACTCTGCTGCTGCCAAAATCTCCGCCTCTGTTGCCTTTCCTTCCTTTCCATATGCAATATTCTCACGGAGTGTGCCATTAAATAACACTGCTTCTTCACTAACTAGCCCCATCTGCTGCCTTAACCACTTGAGCTGTAGCTTCTTGATGTCAATTCCATCCAATGTGATGGTACCTGAATCAGGATCATAGAATCTCTGCAACAATGATATTGCTGTTGATTTTCCACATCCACTCTCCCCTACCAAAGCAACGTCTGCTACACACAAAAAGATAGTAAAATGTGTTTTAAAAAAAAAAAGAAAAGAGCGCAAACACATTGAAGTGAAAGCAACTATTGACCTTGCAATGCTGAATGTACAAGTTTAAATCCCTGAATATCTCAACACCAGGTCTTGTGGGATATCTGAAGCTGACGTGAAGAAACTCAATCTCTCCTTTGAGATTTTTTATTGTTGTTCCCGAACCTTCGATAGAGTCGATTTTTTATTTTCGTTCAAGAATTTGAAAGATAGAAGCAGTAGCAGTCTTTGCTTTAGTGGCATCAGGAACAAGGGAGCCTGATTGAGAAATTCCAATAGCTGCTAAAGTGAGCAAAAAACACCTCTACCAGACCAGGACAAGGAAAAAGAATAATACATCATCAAATGAGGCATCAACAGGTTCAACAATAATACTGCTGATTATAACGGGTCTCAAAAGTTATCCCCCCCCCCCCAACCCAAAGAAGCCGGAATTGGAAGTTAATAAAGTCAAAGCTCTCCCAAGTATTCTCATAGTGAGGTAGCTCCTTTCATTTGATCAACACTTCCAGCTCAACATTAATTCTTCTGCGTACATTCACTAATGTTTCAGGTTCCACAATTAGGTTCAGGTTTTCATCTAAACAAATAGGCAGTGGTTGAGAGTTAGGAATAGGCACCACCAACTTCTTAGATTGTGAAATATGGAAGACATTATGGATCCTTACTGCTGTAGGTAGTTGAACTTGATAAGCAACTTCTCCAATTTTGGCTAAGATTGGGTAAGTTCCATAATACCGTGATCCCAACTTTTCATTAGGTATAAAAGTGAGGGAATTGAACCTGTAGGGCTATAACTTGATGTAGACTAAATCGCCAATATCAAGTGTCAGTGGTCTTCTCTTCTAATCAGCATAAACCTTCATATGCTGTTGAGCCTTCTCTAGATTTGACTTAAGTTCATTCAGAATCTGATTTCTGTCAATTAGTTGTTAATTAATTTCCTCCACTAATGATCCACCATCTGTATACTTAAAGAGGGTAGGAGGGTCCCTTCCATACAATGCTTTAAAGGGTGACATTCCAATGGCACTGCTATAGGTAGACTTAAACCAGAATTCTGTCCAACTCAACCATTTTGGCCATTCTCTAGGTTGTTCTCCAGCAAAACAACATAGATAGGTTTCTAAACATCTGTTAACCACTTCGGTTTAACCATCCGATTGAGGATGATAAGCTGAAGTCATGTGAAGGGTTGTTCTCGACTGCCTAAACAGTTCCTGCCAAAAACTATTCATAAACAACCTGTCTCTATCGGAGAGAATGACTTTGGGAAAATCATGTAACCTGACTACTTCTCTGATGAAGACAGCAGCCACCTGCTTAGCTGTAAAGGGGTGCTTCAAGGCCAAAAAATGGTTTACATAGAAAGTCTATCAACTACTACTAAAATAGTGTCAACTCCTATGGCTTTAGGTAATCCCAAAATGAAATTCATAGACAATTCTTCCCATATCAAGTTGGGTATAAGCAAGGGTTGTAACAACCCTGTAGGCTTTACAGCTAGATATTTATTCTTTGACATACATCACAGGACAGGATAAATTGCTTAATATCGGACTTCATTCCCCTCCAATAAACAACCCCAGATAACCTCTTGTAAGTGCGGAAAAAACCAGAATGTTCAGCTAAAGAAGTAGTGTGGAATTCCCTGATTAGTTTATGAATAAGTGATCCTGAATCGGGTAAAACCAACCTGTTTTCATAGAAGAGGCGTGAACAAATCAGTTTGAAGGGTGGATGACCATCCGGTTGGATTAAAAGATCCTGAATTAACCTCTTAAGCTTCGGATCCTGCGGTACCAAGTCTTCCAAATGGTCCAACTCCTTATGATAGCCCATAGATATAGCCTTTAACTCCCCTTAAGCTCTTCTGGACAAGGCATCTGTTGCTTTGTTTTCAAGTCCCAGCTTATAACAGATATCAAATCGAAATCCCATAAGTTTAGTAACCCATTTCTGCTGTTCTTCTCCCAACAATTCTGATCAATTAAGAAATGCAAACTTCATTGGTCCATTTGGATAATAAAGTGCCTTCCTAGCAGATAATGCCTCCATTTCTGTACTGCCATCACAATTGCCATCAACTCCCTTTCATAAATTGGTTTAAGCTGATTACGAAGAGATAAACCTTGACTTAGATAGGCTACCGATCTGCCCTCTTGCATTAACACCGCCCCAAGGCCTGTACCCAACGCATCTGTTTCAACAACAAAAGGTTTGGTGAAGTCCG
>JANIJH010000225.1:89290353-89301638 GCA_024520975.1 Erythroxylum areolatum | reverse complement strand
GCATGCTTGCATAAACATGATAAAGGCATCTAGGTTAAACCACTTGAACTTAAATAGCCAACCTAAAGCATGATTTCTATTAGAAACCCCCTTTGAGCTTTTATCCTTTTCTTTACTTTCCACATTATTAACTTAGCTTTGATCTCATTTTTATACTCTATACCCTATGGCCAAGGTTAGTAAAGCATCTATTTGGCAAAGTTGAAGATATGAGTTGGTTGACATATGATGACGTGGTGGTAATCCAAATGTTTGGCTATGAACACAACACGAAAAAAAATAAACAAAAACAAAACAAAACAAAAAAAGAAAAAAAAAAGAGAAAGAGTTTCTACCGTGAGACAAAAAAGAAAAAAGAAAAGTGTTTCCTAAGTATTTCAAATTATATACTTGTCTATGGGAAATCCAAATGGAATGAAAAGATGTGGAGTTGTTTGTGCTTAATTTGCATAATTATGTGCCTAGATACATACATGTACATGAGTTCTATGATATTCTGTATAGCTTTATTGCCTTTGCTTTAGCCTGATCTTATCTTTCTTTTACCTCACCTTTAGCCAAGCCCTATTACAACTATTCTAAAGACGTTTTGATTTGTGTATAGTATATGCGCACTTTGATAGTGTTGTCAAGACTGAAAAGCAAGCATATAGTAGAATGTATTTGTTGATCAAATTTTGAGAGTTACATATTTGAGCCTAAATAGTTTGAGTGTTGGAGTGTATATCAATGAGAGGACTTATTATTTAGATATGGCATAGATTTCCTCTAACTCTATTATGCTAGATTAGTTCGATTATTACATGTAAACTGAGTTCATTGATTTTATGTGTTGATCGTGGTAAACCGAATTCTAGCTATCATGCTTGAACTAATTGATATGGTTGAGGATCTTATTTGAATGCTGCATACTTAAGTATTTTTCTTCGTATTGCATGTTTTTATTTTTTTGCACTTTATTTTTCAGGTTTTTTATAGTTTTACTTTCTGTTCTTTTTTTTAATTAAGGATAAGCAAAAGTTAAGTGTGGAGGAATTTGATACACTTATATTTTCATATATCTTTAGGACTTAATTTAGAGTCATTTACATTCATTTTATGTTCATCTATAGCTGGTTTATCTTGTTTTAGGATTATTCGAGGTTCATCGACATAAATTGCATAAATGAAACAAATAAACTCGAATTGCACTATTTTTGGGTTTCTAGCAGACTTAACCTTTAGTCATTGTGGGATTTTTATCTCGATATTGGTTTAGCTAAAAATTTTAAAATTTTATACTTAAATTTTTGACTCATTGATGGATTTTTTTGGACCAATTGTAGATTTTTCTGAGCTAGAATTCAGGAGAAATAAATTTTCAAAGATTGCGTCAAATTTTAGATCGCCAGAATGACCTTTCAACAATGTTTCAATCATAACTTTTTCACTCAGATGGTGAAGTTAAGTGATTCAAGTCTCATATTGAAGCTAACTAAAAAAAGATAATGATAAAATTTGAGCTCCTAAATCGTCACCATTTAGTTTTTATGCACTGTCAAAATTGTCCTTGAAAAATTGGAGTTGTTTTGATTGACCAGCCCCCACCTAGCTCCCATTCCAACCAACAACATAACTCTACTCCACGCATTAGCCCCCACCTTTAATTATTTCAACCCATGCAGTAGCTACCCCATCCACCAAAGAACCACGCAGCTGTCTCCACTAACGCAGCACTCACAAAGCAAGAAGTAGCTCCACATTCATTATTTCATGCACATGTACTAGCCACTCACCCATCCACTCCACTCACCAAAGCTAGCTCCCATTCCAACTAACAACAACGCCCCACTCCATTCTCCTCACATGCAATAGCCCCCATCAAGCTCCAGCCTTCAATTATTCATTTCAATTATTCATGCAGCTGTTGTTTTTACTCCACTAACGCAATAGCTCCATTAACACGCCACTCCCACACTTCAGTTTCTTTCAAGCAGTACATGTAACCCTCCATCCTCTTACTCACGTAGTAGTCTCTTGATTGCTCTCTAGCATTCCACAAATGCGCCAATCACCCAGTCAAGATTCACGCAACCATCTTCTCCACTTATGCATAACACGTCCACTGCCAAACAATACAACATATTTAATTCACATAATCATTTTTTTATAGCATAGCCTCCACTGAAACAACTTCCTTTTCTCTCCAACAACTTAGATGCAGCCTCCAAGAGAAGATTCACGCAACCCTTACACAAGCTCCACGCTAACAAGCAATCTCCACTCACAGATGGAACCAAAAAGGGCAATCTCCATTCACTGAAAATCAAAAAGTCTCCACTGAAGAACAAAATAGTCGCACAAGGAGAGTGGAGAACATATTACTCTGCTGCAGATCGGGAGTCGTGTTCTTGTTTTTTTTTATCTATTTCTTTCATGAATTTGTCTAGGATTTATGCTTGTGGATTGCTTGGCATGAAGATTTGTGGCTAGAACTTTAATTTCTCGTAGGGATTTGATATTTTGGTGATGCTTTAATATTGAATATTGCTAGAATCCATGACTGAAAATTTATATACTTGTTGATTTTTCCTTGGGTTTATTTGTTCTTCCTTTGGATTATTGAACATTGTCTTGGTATAAATTCGCTTTTGAAAAAATGAAGTGTTTGCTAGAAGATTGAAGGAAATTTTGATTAGGATTTTATTGTGAGTTGGGAGACCCAAGAAACTTAAAAGGTAAAAATTGAAGGTTTGGGACTTAAGAAATTTTAGGAAGAACTTAAGTAACGGATTACTAAGTGACATCTAGAGTGGATAGATTAATTCATCTTTAAAAAAAGGAGATTAATTACTTTTAAAATTCACCTATAAGGTTAGGATATTTCATCTGTAGAGGATAGCTAATTCAATATTAAGGTTGACAAAAATATCGTTCCCTAAGAGAAAGTCATTCCCCTTTGTCATTAAAACTTTTAATTAGTAAATTGTTGCAAACTTTTTTTAAATAATTACTGCACAAATTTGTCATATTCATAGTTATTTTGGTCACAATAAATTGGGTAGTTGTTTAGAAATTTATTTTAAGTTAAATTTTTTTTCTTTACATTAATTTTAATTTTCTAAAATTTCACTCAACCCGATTTCAAATACCGTTAGTTAGTGTAAAATTGAACTTTCTCATAATCCCTATAGATATGACTCAGTTTTTACCAATTTATTACTCACTTCGACAACCGTGCACTTGTGGTTTACAAACACTACCCTATAAGCGACCTCTGCAAGGCAACAAGGAATGAAGTCAAAACACATAATCAATATCCAAGATATACTTAAGTACCTCAACTTTAAGAATACTTGCATCATTGCTATGATGACATTGTCATTGACATCAGAATATGACATCCATGTGATGATCTCATGGTAGGTCATCCAATATAATTACTACCTCTAGTAAGCATCCACATCTCAACTCTAAACATCTCAAGTTTATAGTGTATGAGTTTAACTACTTGATAAAATCAAGGAGTTTGACATGTGCTAGTCTATCTGAATTAACGATGTCCAATCTAATAATCTTATGACTAGAGATAATTTAGATACTAACATAATTGCACATGATAAGAAGCTCAGTAGTATGATCACATCATGATTTTCTTCATGTTATGTCATATATCATAGACTTCATTAATTTACTTATAGATCAATATCAATTCATAAATAATAAACACCAAACTAATGAAATATATTTTTCTTTATTATTGAAAATAAAGTTTGCACACAACTTTGTACAAAACATGCTAAAGGCGATTGCCTTTAGGGCACTACTCTAACCAATCTCTCACTTGACCTAAAGCCAATTGCGTTGGTATCTAATACCATAGGTGAATATATGAAAATCAAAGTTATTATTTGAAAATGGTTTCGTCAATCGATCAACAATATTTTGCTCAGTGAGACTTCTTTCTATCTATACATCACCTCCACCAATGGTCTCCCTGATCAGATGATATATACAGAGTACGTGCTTGGACCGTTAATAAGAACTTGGTTCCTTCATCTGTACAATAGCTCCATTGTTGTCACAATATAATTATATGGGCCCATCACTACTAAGAACCACATCAAGTTTAGTAATGAACTTCTTGATCCAAGCTGTTTCCTTTGCTGTGTCTGAAGTGGCAAAATACTCTGCCTCGGTTGTTGAATCAATAGTCGTCTCTTATTTGGAACTCTTCCAACTGACTGCCCCACCGTTTAGTGTAAATATATAACCTAATTGAGATTTGGAATCATCCTTATCAGATTGAAAACTGAGACCTGTATGCTCGCTCACTTTTAGATTTCCATCTCCATATATCAAGAAAACATCCTTAATCCTTCACAAGTACTTGAGAATGTTCTTGACATCCACCCAATGACCCTCACCGGATCCAATTGGTATCTGCTTGTAACACTTAGAGCATATTATACATCGAGTCTTGTACATAGCATAACGTACATGATAGATCCTACTGTAGGTGCATATGGGATCATATTCATGCGTGTCCTCTCATCTTATATCTTAGGACACATAGATTTCGAGAGTATTATCCTATGAGTCATGGGAAGATACCATCTTTTGGACTACTCCATGCTAAACCATTTTAGCATCTTGTCTATGTATGATGATTGTGAAAGATCAAACAATCTTTTCAATCTATCTCCATAGATCTTTATCCCGAGGATATAAGTTGCTTCACCTAGATCTTTCATGGCAAATTGTTTGGACAACCAAATATTCACAGATTGTAGCATAGAGACATCATTTCCTAGAAAAAATATGCTATCTACATATAGCACAAACAATACGATTGCACTCCCACTAACCTTCTTATACATACAGGGTTCATCTGGGTTTGTGAAAAACCAAACTCTTTGATAATCTCATCAAGGCAGATATTCCAACTCCTAGATGATTGTTTCAATCCATAGATAGATTTCTGAAGCTTGCATACCTTTTCGCCATCATAGGAGATGAAGTCCTCTGGTTGTATCATATATACATCCTCGGCTATATGTCTATTTAGGAAAGCTGTCTTAACTTCCATTTGTCATATCTCATAATCATAATGAGCGGCAATGACTAGGAGTATCCTAATGGATTTAAGCATTACTACTGAGCTGAAGGTCTCATCGTAATCAGTTCCTTGTCATTGATGGAAACCTTTGGCCATAAGCCTTGCTTTATAAGTAATCACATTACCATCTACGTCGGTTTTCTTTTTGAAAACCCATTTACACCTTATGGGTTTTATTATTTTGGGTGTCTCAACCAAAGTCTATACTTGGTTTTCATACATAGAATCCATTTCTGCTTTCACGACGCTAAGCCATTTCTCATACTCTGAACTCTTTAGAACCTCTTCATAGGTAGTAAGCTTATTATCTTCTATGAGCAATAGGTCAATATATTCAATCACGAGAAATCTATATCTCTCGGGAACAAAGCGTATCCTATGTAACCTATGAACTTCCTGTGTTAAAGAAACTTGAATTGTTACTTCATTTGTATGAGTCATAGTCTCAAGTTTAGGCAGTTGATACGCGTCTCTTCGAGCATTTTGAACTTCTCCAAATTCAATTTTGTTCTCACTGTCTTCTTTTAAAAGAAACTCTTTCTTTAAAAAGACGGCATGTTTTTAAACAAACACTTTTTGTTCCTCAGTAAGGTAAAACTGACATCCTATTGTTTTTTTAGGATATCCTACGAACAAATACTTGTCAGACTTCACATTAAGCTTATCTAATTGTATTCGCTTCACATAAGTCAGACAATCCCAAACTTTCAAATGAGAAAGATATGATTTTTTGTTAGTCCACATATCATATAAAGTAACATCAACTATCTTTGATGGAACTCTGTTTAGAAAATAATAGTTGTCTCGAGTACATACCCCAAAAAGGATTTTGATAAATTTGTAAAGCCTATCATCGACCATACCATGTCCAATAAGGTTTAGTTTCTCCTTTCAATCATACCATTGTGTTGTGGTATGTAAGATGAATTCCATTGAGATAAAATCTCATTATCTCTGAGATATTCTAAAAATTCTTGCTCTTTAAGTCTTCCCACCTCGATTGGATCGTAGTATCTTGATACCTTTCCCAAATTGGTTTTCTACTTCATTTTCTGAATTGTTTGAACTTTTCAAATGCATCATATTTGTATCTTATCAGATACGGATGCCCATATCGAGAATAGTCATCGATAAAGGCAATGAAGTAAAGAAAACCACTGTTGGCATGGATTGACATCAGATCACATACGTCTGAATGTATTAGGTCTAACACTCCAATCGCTCGTTCAGCCTTTCCCTTAAAGGGTAACTTAGTCATCTTGCCTAATAAATAATATTTACATGTCATATGATTCATAATCAAATGATCCTAAACTATCACTCTTGTGGAGTTTAGCTGTGCGTCTCTCACTTATATGGCCAATGCGACAATGTCATAAGTAAGTTGATTTTAAATTATCATGTTTGTGTCTTTTCGTGTCATTGACATTCATAATTGGATGCGACATATCTAATATGTAAATTCCATTATATAATGTACTAGTACTATAAAACATTCCATTCAAACTAATAGAATAACCATTGCTATTGAAATTCAAATGAAAACTAACTTTATTTAGACAAGAAACAGACAATATGTTCTTTGTTAAAATAGGTACAAAGTAACAATCATCCAATTTAATTACAAGCCCACTGGGGAGTGATAAAAAATAAGTGCCTACGACTAACGCAACAACTCTTACTCCATTGCCCACGCGCGTGTCCAGTTCTCTCTTCATAAGCTGTCTATTGTCCTTGAGGCCCTGTTATCATTACTTATATGTGAGCCATAACCAGTATCTAATATCCACATGTATGATCAAAAGCAATATTAACCTCAATGACAAACATAGCTGAAGGATTTGGGCCATCTGATGCCTGCTTCTTCTTCAAAAACTCCATATATACTTTACAATTTTGCTTCCAATGGCCAATTTTGTCATAATGGAAGCAAGTTCCTTTCGGTGCTGTCTTTTTAAGTTTCTTTTGGCTATAGTTCCTTTTGGTTTCTTAGACATTTTCTTTTTTAGGTTCTTTTTTCTTGAACCATAAGAAAAAGAGTACACCACTAGCACTAGCTTGCTATCCTTCTTCATAACTTGCTTTGTTGTCTTGAGCAAATCGATCAACTCAGGGACTATCGTGGAGATTTGGTTCATCCGATAGTTTAACACAAACTGTGAATAACTATCAGACAATCCAACTAGAATTAAGTCAACACTTAATTCATAGTCTATAACAAAACCCAAGGTAGCCAACCTCTCAATATAACCATTCATCTTCAGTGCATACTGTACTGCAGATGTCCTCGAAGTCATCTTAGTTGTGAAAAGCAACCTTGAGGTCTCAAACCTTTCAGATCGACCTTGCTCATCAAAAAACTCTCTAAGATGAAACACTATGGTATTAGCATCCATAGACTCATGCTGCTTTTGCAACTCTGGTGACATAAAGGCTAGTATAATGCAGGTAACCTTACGATATGCTCTCTAATCCTTATCAAAAGCATCAACAACAGGGGGATCAGGAAGTGGAACATCTATGACATAGCCTAGCTCCTCAGATATGAGAACAATTCTCAGATTTCTCAGCCAATTAAGAAAATTGGGTCTAGTTAATTTATTAGAATCCAAAAGTGAACGTAAATTCATACTGAAAGACATCTTCAATCAACCTAAATTTGAAGAGATAAAAAATGTTAGAATATAAATACATGCATGATCACAAGGACTTGCATGACATGCATATAACTCCCACTAGTTTCAAAGAATCCATAGCCCTCATTGTGAATCCAAGAAAAAAAATGACAAGGTGTCTTAGTGGGTCGATTTCCGACATTACTAAGAATGACCTTGGATTTACCCAACAAGTCACCTTAGGTCAATCGGTAGGTATCGGTCATATCAGTTGCATCATAGATGCAACTATTGTCTAATGCTATCATCTCGTGATGTATGCACACACATTGGGTTATAAACTCTTAATGGCGTACATCTGATGTACGCTACCCAATTGCACCTTTGTCTACATTATCCTTAAGTTTTCTACTGAAAACTAACCCATTAATTAGAAAATCTTATTTTCATAGTTTGAACATATCTGTATAGAGCGGGCTTGGGTTTATCCAACAACCTTAACTTTAAAAGAATTATGGTTCTCCCCATATTAATGGAAGACATTAGTTTTCATATTATGTGTGAGGGATTTCATGCTCTGGTTTCATCTAAGTCATAGGTTATAGTCACAATAACTATATGGTATGATTTAGGACGTTTCATCAATCACATTGAATCTATATCCATAACCATTCATCATCCCATCCTAACCAACCCTTGCATGCATTCTTTAATGCAACCATCTCACAAGGTTTTCTTTTATAAGTTGTGACGTGTTATGCATGTAAAGATTAGACGTTCAATTTAACTCTTGAACCAAATTGCTTTCTAATGTTGGCATCAGCTAATTTCTCAATCCGTATGTTTTAATTCCAATTCAAAATACCAATATACTAAGTGTAATACCCTCTACTCTGATGTACTAATTAAACACTTTAATTGTATCATGCTTGCCATATCTAGTCATACTAAACATGAAATACTCGAAATAGATCAATGCAATATTAATCTCTTAGATTTCTAAATAATTTGAGAACATCAAACTATCACCCTAAGTATCTCTAGGTAGTCTCCACTTTATCAAGACTACTTCGGCACTTGTCACATAACTTGTGACGACCAAAACATTCAAGACAACTAAATATACCAACAAGATGCTAATATGATATATTTGACATCCAAATTTTTTTTGGGAAACCCAATTTCAAGCAAA
Source organism: Erythroxylum areolatum (assembly GCA_024520975.1). Taxonomy (NCBI): domain Eukaryota; kingdom Viridiplantae; phylum Streptophyta; class Magnoliopsida; order Malpighiales; family Erythroxylaceae; genus Erythroxylum; species Erythroxylum areolatum. The sequence continues at coordinate 89,292,733 of JANIJH010000225.1, read as the reverse complement.
TCAGTTTGGCATGCATACAACATCAAAGTGACATATTTCTGATCACATATAAAATGATTCAAAGCATTGAAACAAAAAAACACACAATCACCACTTCAAACAAACCAGGTCCAGCAGTTTTCTCAAAAATGCTTAGCTTTGTCTTTTGCTTGAAAAAACATTGAAACAATTTCAATAAATGTTGAGAAAATTACAGAGGATATAACATGTTCCCAACATGTTCCATGAATTTTTTCATAATTTATTTTCAATAAAAACTTAACCAACCTGAGCTACCAAGCCAGTCCAGAATTTGTGTTCCTTAACATAGACATTCCCATTAGTACATAATAAATTCTCAAATAAGTATTTAATCATCTTGAAAACATTTTTCCATCTTCATAGAACTTTATAAACATCTTAAAAAGAGGGTGGTGAAATAAAATTGAAAAAAATTACAAAATTTATTATTGAATTTACAAACATGCTTGTTTATGTAATGTGTATAAACATAGCAACCAAAATAGTAGAGAATTAATTAGCAAAAACATATCAAATCACATTGATAATTTTTGTCCTTCCAAAGACATATTTAGCAACATCTCATGAGCAAGTCTGGGCAAGAAAATTTTGAAAATAGTATCTCTATACTGATTTTGAATTCAACACAATCAGATGCACAATTGTCATAACCAATCGACAACATCACATATGTTATGGTTTCTCCTTTATACGTGGCACAAGTGGCTCCAATACCACTTTAGGAAAATCCTGGTGCATACATCATATACACGTAGTGTGAAAAATTAAAAAATTATTCCGAGACTTTCCCAAAGTCTAAGATTTATGTGCCTATACTAGGAAATATCATTAAACTTAGCTGAAAATTCTCAATTCACATACATGTTCATAAGATATATATATAGGAATTTATAGCATTTACACAAATCAATCATTCATATAATAACCATGTACCTTGTATGTAGCCTTCTTCATTTTTCGATCTTCTACTCGTCAGGTTGTCGTAAACCACAACGACCAAAACAGACCATCTCCAACGGTAACCACGTAAAGATTAGAGAAACTAACCGAATCAAACTCTATGATCTGAAAATGGCTATAACAAAGACAAGAGTGTTAGCTCTCTTCTTTGTTCTATGGCAAAACCATGAAAGAGAATGAAGAGGAAGAAGATGAGAAAGACGAGGAGAATGACTTGAAAAATTGTTTCTAAACTTGTTAAAACTATTTTCCTCATGATCATCATCCTTTCTTTTGAGCTTTTTATTTTTGTCTTTTAGTGTTTTTTTTCTTTTATCATTTAAAGACAATAAATGCATCACCTTTAAAGAAGCCTCTCTCATCTTCTACGTTGCACATATCTTTTATTATATAGATATATATAAATGCTAAAGTGGTCCAATCATACTGGGGTTGGTCTTACTAGGTCCTGGGTGTGGAAAAAACACTGGAGATCTGTTTCAGCAATATCAATATCACGATCTCGTCGGGACATATCCCGATCTCATTAAGATCCATTTGGTTCTATTGCTCTATATATAATAGATCTTTATCTAAAACTATTTTACAAATCCTTCGAGTCACTCTTATGTGTGTGACCCATTAGATTCCCGGTTATATTGGTCACTTGGATTAACACTTAATCTAAGCAAGTCATGAGCGGTGTCTAGTAACAGATCATGATCTCTAATTTACCAGAAAGTAAGTAGTTTGATAAATAAACCCATGCTCTTCATGAACCCTCTTATAGACAATTGTTGTGAAATTCGTCCTTTCACTATGCTATACCTTACTTGGCTATAAGTATAGACAAAGTGTCAACTCTCACTAGATTGACTACATCAAATCTAACCCAAGTGATATCAGTTTTCATCCTGAGACTCATTACCCTATATGTTAATGAAGACATTCTTCATGACATATGTACTCTGGTTAGAGATTTCCAAGTAATGACCCCGATAAGAAGCTGTGAGTATCATCTTCTGCTATCATAGAAGTGGTGAATCCTCTATTGACTACTCAATTACTTTCGAATATGTCAAGCTGTATACAATCATCATCTTATGAGCGACCTCTACAAGGCAACAAGGTATGAAGTCAAAGCACAGAATCAGTATCCAAGATATTTTTAAGTATCTTAAGTCTAAGGATACTTGCAACATTGCTAGGATGACATTTTCACTAACATTATAATAGGATATCCATGTAATGATCTCACAGTAGGTCATCCAATGTACTTACTGTTAGAGTAGTGCCCTAAAGGCAATCGCCTTTAGCGCGTTTTGTACAAAGTTGTGTACAGTCTTTATGAATAAATAAAGAAAGGCATATTTCATTAATTTGATGTTCATTATTTATGAATTGATATTGATCTATAAGC
>JANIJH010000225.1:89237707-89253891 GCA_024520975.1 Erythroxylum areolatum | reverse complement strand
AATTTTCTCTTCCCGATGATGTGCTTCTTTTCAAAAAATACCTCCGATGAAAACACAGCTCTGATACCACTTGTTGGACGCAGCGGATGTATTTTGTGAAAAGGAAAAATAAAATGAGCAAAATGGACACAAGATTTTTAACGTGATTCACCCTTAACTTTGGGGTACGTCCACGGACAAAACTCAGAATATTTCTTCCACTATTACAAATAATAGGTATACAGAGATAAAATCAAAATAGTGGCTCACAAAGTGTTTTCCAACCTAAAAAATACCAACCTCACTATTTTGTCACTCACCAACCCTTTAGGAATAAATTTCCCTAAGCAAAAATAACGCTCTGGTTTTTCTCTAAATTTTTCTCTATATTTCTGTGTGTTATTTGTGAAGTGGGGAGTGCCTTATATAGACACTCCATCGATTGCAAGCAGCTGTCTTTTTTCTTCTCTTCAACAAATGTTGCAGGGCAGCAAATCTTCTTTTCCGTGTTGGTAGGCGTCCACTGCGGTAGGCGCCGTTGTTGGCGCCTACCATGCCTACCAACTTGGATTGATGGAGTCCCTCCATACAAGAGGGACCCATCTCCAACACAATGAAGCCAACAAACACCAACATTAATATTTTGTCTTATTATAATTGTATTATTGAATATATATACATATGTACGAAGGAAAGGAAAGGAATATTGATTAAATTGATGGCGAAACTAACTGAAGAGCCTAAGCGGTATTTGGACTTCTATTTAGAAATGGCCTGGGCCTCAACGAATTTGCGCTTTTCTGTGACTTCTGGCCAAAGGCAAACTTCTAACTAATCAATAGCAATTGGCTCACCAGCTCATTATGGATAGCAGCTGCCATGCTTGTGAGCAAGAAGAATCTACCTTGCATGTCATCCGAGGTTGCCCACGTGTGAAAGATTTCTGGAGCCAATTTCCTTCGATTGCAAGGGACACGGTATTTTTCCACTAAGCAGTGGATCAGTGCGTAGCCCACAATCTCAGGAGGCACAATCAAGATTTTCAGGTTGAGTGGAATACGTTCTTTGGAGTTGCATGTTGGTTTCTTTGGTATTGGAGAAATCGAAGCATCGCTGGCTTCAAGTGGCTAGAAAACAGCCCGCAATCTCTCTTTTGTTTTAATTCATTTTTATTTTGGTTATGGTCATGCAATGCAAGAGGTCAGAAATCCAGTTGTTTCTGATTATGAAAATAAAAGAGCTTTTTTATGTTATGTGAAATTGATGAAAATCCGATATTTAAAGGTCGATAATGTTAGAAAACGACTGTCGCTATCTGATGGTAAAATACCCATGGTTGGTATATCTTTGAAAGCTCAGACGGAGCGAATAAACAAACTCCTCAAGGGCTACGCTAAACGTGTGGATCGAGAGAGCGAGAATGGCAGAAAGCTGCATGATGCCACGTCACGGGCTACCTGCTGGCACTTTCGTTGGATGGATCAAACCGGCTAAGGATTGGGTCAAACTGAATTTAGATGGGGTTGTTACCCAAAGGACAAACATTGCTACCGCCGGAGGATTATTTCGAGACTGGCAAGGAAGGTGGTGTGGAGGTTTCTTACACCATATAGGGAAGGGATCGCCTACTACCGCATAATTATGGAGCGTCTACTCAGGTCTGACTTAGGCACAAGTGTATTATTGTCGAAATAGATTCCCTTAAGGTGATTAACATCCTCTTTTCTTCCAGGGTTATTTTAACTGATGATCATTTTTTGGTGGCAGGTATACGCGGACTTTTGCAGCGAGACTAAGAGATGCATCTCTAGCATATGTATCGCGAAGGGAATCAGTACGTCAATCGGATGACTTTTCTCGCAATTGCTTTCAGTCCAGGTTTGCATATTCTGCGGGAGCCCTGGTGATCATCCAATAGCAAATTTAACGCAACCAGTGTGACACCTTATATCGAAGAGCCCTCAGCTAATTAGGGGCTGTTTTATTGTGTAATTTTATTTAGTTTCTATTGACAGAAAAAGAAAATGGAAGAGACAAGAGGCCGGGCGGGGGGCCTGGGGCAATCTATGTACGTTGGATGAATGGGAATGAATGTGGGCTGGGTCTATCTTCATAGGCACTCTCTAAACCCGTTGTTCTAAGTCCCGAAGAAGAAGAAGAGGAAGGCAGGAAGCATGTTGATCACATTTTCGTGCCTATTTTGGTTTTAATCAAAAAAAAAAAAAAAGAGAGTTGCCTTTTGCTTTTTATCTGTGTCGCAGATGAGATGACGAAGGCGATGATGTCCTTGTACCATGTTTTCGGGTCTGCAACTTGTTTTCCAAAGGGAAACCCCTGCGGCGGTGCTCCACCACCACCACCACCACTGTCCATGTCTATGTCTCCTAATGTTGTGATGAGGATGAGTAGGAGCAAGAAGAAGAAGAAGACTTTTCTTTGCTCTGCTTCCAAATGCAATCTCGATGACTCTTCTTCCTCCTCCCCCAAGCAACCTTTCTCAATCACCCCCTCCTCTCAATACGACGTCGATTACTTGGGTCAGAGCACCAAGGGCGATTTGAATCTCAATTCGCACCACCAACTTCCCTCCTTCGGCATTGATGCTCGTCCCATTCAGGAGGTCGCTAAAATTGAGGCTCTTGAAGCTCAACTTTTACTTGCAAACTTGGGCATTCCTGTAAGCATTTCTTCTACGAATATTTTGAATTTGCACCACAACTTTTTCTCTTTTTTCACCCCCTGCTGCTCTGCATTCTTCATTCACAGAGTCCTTCATCAGCAAGGGACTCTCCTCGTGGTATATTTTGTAGCCGTACTTTGAATCTCCGATCAATTAGTGCCATTGGTTATGACATGGACTACACTCTGATTCATTACAATGTCATGGTGAATCCCATTTCTTCCTATCTTACTAAAATTCGTTGCTACTGACTCCCATTCATTTGGTTTAGTCATTAATCTGTATGTTACTGCTTCAGGCTTGGGAAGGCCGGGCTTACGATTATTGCATGGACAATTTACGAAACATGGGTTTCCCTGTTGAAGGACTCGCTTTTGACCCCAACCTCGTGATAAGAGGTCTTGTCATAGACAAAGAGAATGGTAATTTGGTCAAAGCTGATCGGTTTGGTTATGTTCAAAGGGCTATGCACGGTACCAGGATGCTATCTACTCGAGCTGTCAGGTGTGCTTTTAACCTTTCCATTTTGATTCATCAAAGTTACCTAAAGCGTGTAGTACAATGTCATTGCATAGGCATTTACGTTATATTCACATATCTACTTATGAACCCTTAAGCAGGATAATGAATTAAAAACCTTATGAGGCTTTTTGCTACCAGTTCCTTTTATCTGTGCATAGTGCTAAATGAACCTCATAAATAACATATATGCCTACTTGTGGAATCATACATTACCACTTGAATGAGTTGTATTGAATTTTATATTTGATCTGCTTTGTGGCGAAACTGGATAATAATTTCTATAGTGGTGCTTAATTTTCTATGCATGAAAGTGAGATGTATGGGAGGGAACTTGTGGATCTACGGAAAGAGAGTCGATGGGAGTTCTTGAATACACTATTCTCTGTTTCAGAAGCTGTGGCTTACATGCAGGTAGATTTTTTGAAAGCTATGTGCACCATGAGATATCCATGTAATGGTTACTTTTCTATTTTTGATGTTACAAACAATCTTCATGATATATCTTTGTGTAAATTTTCTTTATAACAGGGTTGTTTTCCTAATTGTCAGAAATTAAGCAAAAAGTGTATTTCTTGTCGTGTTTTTTGTTACAGCACTACTAGCTATGTATATATACAAAAACCTAGTATCCAAATCTGGTAGATACCCATAAATCATGGAGTATCTTATCAAAATCTTAGCCAATCCTATCAGAATCTTGACCAATAATATCCTAACTTAAGGATACAATTTGTTACAATATATTTTCCTAAAATAGTCTCCTAAGTATACAGTTCTTTAACACTCCCCCTCAAGCAAGTGAATAGTTATTCCCCATTTTCAGCTTGGATACAATAGTATGAAAAATTGAACTGCGTAACCATTTGGTAAGAATATCAAGTTGACCATGTGTAGACACATAAGGAGTACAATTCAGTCCACTCTCCAACTTCTCCTTGATAAAGTGCCTGTTGATTTCGATGTGCTTGGTTTGGTCATGTTGTTCCAAATTGTGAGCTATACTTATTGCAGACTTGTTATTGCAATAGAGTCTCATAGGATGGTCCCATTTAATCCTCAAGTCTTCATGGATGATCTTCAACCAAAGTAGTTCACATATGAGCCATTGCCCGAAATTCGGCTTCGGCACTTGACCGAGCTACCACTCCTTGCTTTTTTACCTCTCCATGTCACAAGGTTTCCACCAAGGAAGGTGCAATATCTTGAAGTTGATCTTCTATCGACAATTGAACCAACGTAATCCGCATTAGTGTATGCTTCAATTACCAATCCCCCATTCATCTTAAACAAAATACCTTTCTCGGTGTTCCTTTGAGATAATGTAATACTCTACTTGTGGATGAACTTTCTTTGGGTTATGCATGAATTGACTAATCACACTTATAGCATATGCTATATCTGCTCGTGTGAGCAATAAGTAAATGAGTTTCCCTATTAGGCGTTGATACATTTCTCTATATACTACTGCATCCTCCCCTGCCTTTCTAAACTTAAGATTCAAATCCATGGGAGTACTTGCTAGTTTGCATGTTGTATTGCCTATTTCTTTGATAAGATTTGTAACATACTTCTGTTGAGAGATAAAAATTCCTGTCCTAGAGTGAGCAACTTCAATCCGAAGAAAATAGTTCAACCTTCCCAATGCCTTGATCTCAAATTCCTTAGCCAAACATTGACTCAAAACCTTTTTTGCCTTAACACCATCTCCTGTTACTATGTCATCGACATACACCAAAAAAACTTTAACTCCCCCTGAGGGAGAGTGTTTAATGAATAGTGTGTGGTCTCTTTGCCTTTGTTTGTATCCCATGGCCAACATAACTCTTGCAAATCTACCAAGCCATGCCCATGGTGATTACTTGAGGCCATACAATACCTTTTTCAATTTACACATTGTATGAGTAGCTAAGTTATTCTTATAACCAGGCGGAACCTCCATGTGTATCTCCTCCTTTAGATCTCAATGCAAGAATGCATTCTTGGCATCGAACTGTTGCAAATTCCAACCAAAATTAGCTACAAGTGACAACAACACTCTAATCAATTCCATATGTTTGTGTATACCTCTTGGCCACCAACCGCGCCTTGTATCTCTCAATCGACCCATCTACTCTATCCTTCACCGTATACACCCACTTACAACCCACCGGTTTCTTTCCTGTCGGTAACTTAGCCAACTCCCAAGTTTTGTTCTTCGCTAATGCCTCCATCTCTACATTCATAGCTTGTTTCCACTTTCCATTAGACAAAGCCTTGGATAGGGTGGTAGAAATGGTGATGGTATTCAGACTTACAAGGAAAGCTCTATGAGATGATGAAAAATTCTTAAATGATAGTAAATGCGCAAGAGGGTATAATGGTCATTTTGTACACTCTCGGGTTCCTTTCTTGATGGCAATTGGAAGGTCCTGGTCATTGTTATTCTCATGAAATTCATCTTGTAATGAAGACTTAGAAATTGTTACCTCATTCAAAGGATAGGAGATGGACTTCTGGCCTTGCATAGGTGCTGGGATAGCCGTATTCCTCCTTTTGTATACTTTACCTTTGCCAAATCTTACACTAGGTTTTTCTTGTGGTTCATTGGATGTTTTGGATGAACAAAGAGGTGCAGAAGAATCAAATGAACAAGGAGGTGCAGAAGCAGATGTGGAGGATCAGATGGAGTTTTAGACAATGACAAATCAAGCAAAAAATCTTCCTTATCTTCTCTGGTTAAATCTTCCCCCTGAAGATAAGGATTGGTGAAATAAGGTTGTTGTTCATTGAATGTGACATCTACCGAGACATAGAATTTCTTTGATGGAGGATGGTAACACTTGTACCCTTTCTGAGTTGACGAATAACCGACAAAGACACACTTTAGAGCCCTTGGTTCTAATTTCCCATTGTTTTGACTGTGGACATGGACAAAGGATGTGCACCCAAAGACTTTAAGGACAAGGTTATTTGTAGTGTTTAGGTTTGGGTAAAAAGTTGAAAGAATGTCCATAGGACTCTTAAAACCTAAAGTTCGAGAGGGTAAACGATTTATGAGATGAGTGGTGGTAAGAATTGCGTCTCCCCAAAAATAGACACATGGTTTTGAAATAAAAGGACTGGGGTTTTCTCAAGGAGGTGCCCATTTTTCTATTTTGCTACCCTGTTTTGTTGTGGAGTTCTTACACAAGAAGACTCATGGATTATTCCCTCTTTTTGGAAGAATAGGGTAAGAGTTTGATTGAAGTAGTCCCTGACATTATCGGACCTAAATCTTTTGATATTGACCCCAAATTGATTCTTGATCATGGAATAGAAGTTTGGGAGTATGGTACTAACATCAGACTTATGTTGAGCAAAAAATTCATGTAACACTTGTACAATCATCAATGAAAGAAATAAACCATTTTGCCCCAAAAACATTAGAGACATTAGATGGACCCCAAATATCACTGTGAATGAGATAGAAAGGAGTAAAACTTCTTTTTTTACTACCTGGAAAAGGTACATGCTTGTGTTTAGCAAGTTCGTACACCTCACAATGAAAGTTTTCAACATCTAAACCTTTAAACAAAGAGGGAAACATAATCCGAACAATCCTAAATGATGGATGCCCAAGTCGACAATGATGAAGCAAAATTTTCTATTCATTGAAAGAAACAAGTTTTGAAATGAAGGAATGGGTAACCTACTCTTGGTCATGTTTAGTTGGCTTGGTGCTTCTAGATAGTAAAGCCCATCCTGTTCCTTAGCAAGTCCAATCATCCTCCTCGAATCCTTGTCCTGAAATACACAATAGTTACTGTAAAAAATTACATTACAAGATAAATATTGGGTGAGTTTTTATATGGAAACAAGGTTTGTGGAAAATTTAGGAACATGAAGGACATTTCGTAGAATTATTGATGGGCTTATTTTGACATCACTTATACCGACTACAGTGGTTAAGGATCCATCAGCTGTGGCTATTTTCTTACTGCTTGGACATGGGGAGTAGGTTAAAAAGATATTGGATGAGTGGGTCATATGGTCGGTTGCTCCTAAGTTCATGACCGAGAGTTAGTGAAGGTTATACCTGAGGCATTTAATCCAAGAGAAAGAGGAAACTCACTTGAATATGCCAAAGAACATGTACCTGAAGGCTTTTCAGTTTTCCCAAGGCTGCTAATAAGTGATCTCACCCTCTCAATTTCTTCTTTGTTGAGGCTACTCGGCTCTTGTGATATTGATTCGTCTTGTGATACAGCAGTAATGTGCATTTGTCCGACCCACTCATGGCTTGAAGGCTTTCCATTAAGTTTCCAGCATTTCTCACGTGTATGTCGAAATTTCTTGCAATAAGTACACTATAATTCATCACGGTTTTGAGGCTTCGACTGGTTATTCTTCCTTCAAAACTGCTCCTCTTTCCGTATTTGTGGTTGATTTGCTATTTCCAACCACCATAGTTGAACTGTCAATGATTTGTGGTTCCAGGATCAGCCCTCACCTACTTTCTTCACTTTGGATTAAAGCCACTGCCTCTTTAAAACTTGGAACCTCTGACTTCCCAAGAATTTGTATCGTCACTTGATCAAATTTTGGATTCAGTCCAACCAGAAAATCATAAACTCTATCCTGTTCAATGAAGGTTTTTAGAGCTGCTGCATCTTCAGGACACTTGGTTTTTATCACCTGGTAGTGATCCAATTCCAGCCACAAGGATTTCAATTGATTTGCGTATTTGATAACGAGTGTGGGCACAAGGAAACGGTTATAACTGAATTGAGAGGCTAGCTTCTATAGATAGTACAGAGGGGAATGAGAGAGATCATCTTTTTACGCAATCATTGTTTCAATTAGCACTATCGGCATACGCTTGGGCAGAGCCTAAAAACTCTGTAATTTCTTACTTCAATATAACATTCTTATTCTCTTCACCTTTTCGGAGCTCCTAACTCATCAGTATTCTTTGACTGTTTTGTTTCCTTGTTTTGCAGCAACAATTTTCACCTTTATTTTGTACACTTGTGCCACATCTCTGGCCTTTGAATAAGTTTGTTGGATTGCATCCCATATGTCCTTGGCAGTGGCCAAAAAAACACCTGTCTCACTGATTTCTGGGAGCCCCACAACCATGCCATAATCGTAGCGTCTTCATCATTCCATGCTTCAAATTGCTGATCCCCTAGTTTAGGCCCTACACCTGTGAGATGACTAATCTTCCCCTTTTCTTTCAGCACAGTTTGGGTGAGTTGAGACCATTTGAGATAATTTTTTCCATTTAACCTATAGGTGCCTGGAGTGGTCTGCAATTTTTCAGGTTGTTGGGTTCAGATTACCTCTTCCAATTAGGTTTTGGCAACCTCCCCACTCTTAACCATAAACTCCTCGATTTTTGACATCTTGCTTGATAGGATTCTGGGCAATTAAGGCCAAATTGTGTGGGAGACAGAAGAAGAAGAAGAGACGTGTGGAAGGAAAAAAATTTCAGCAATGATGGCTGGAAAAATATGGCGATGAAGGCCAGAATATGGTCAACTTATTGAACCTAAAGCTCTGATACCATGTCAGAAATTAAGCAGAAAGTGTATTTCCTCTTGTGTTTTTGTTACAGCAGTACTAGCTATATATATATATATATATATATACACAAAAACCTAGTATCCAAATCTGGTAGATACCCATCAATCATGGAGTATCTTATCAGAATCTTAGCCAATCCTATCAGAATCTTGACCAATAATATTCTAACTTAAGGATACAATCTGTTACAATATATTTTTCTAAAATAGTTTCCAACTATACAGTTTTTTCACACTAATCATTTTAGTATCTGTTGATTTTGATCCGTTTTCCAGATGGTCAACCGATTGGATGAAGGAGCCATAGCAGCAGAACTTGGCCCACTTGATTACAAAGGACTCTATAAGGCATGCTTATTTTTATATATTTATGTTACAAAAGCATAAACTAAGTATATGCTTCTTTATTACATCATTTAACATGTTTGTCAGGCTGTTGGAAGGGCTCTATTCCGAGCACATGTAGAAGGTCAGCTTAAGGTAAATTTTTTTTATGGCTGTGTTATCAATTTGTTATAGTAATTTGGTTTAAGAAAATTTACTGATTAATGGATGCAGAATGAGATCATGTCAAACCCAGAATTGTTTGTGGAGCCAGATCCACAATTGCCTTTAGCGCTTTTAGATCAAAAGGAGGTATTGCCTTACTCTTTTTCATCTTTGTATTAGTGCTAAACACCTTTCAATTATTTGTTATACTTGGAGATTTTCCCATGACAGGCTGGTAAAAAGCTCTTGCTTATTACAAATTCGGATTATCAGTACACAAACAAAATGATGAAACATTCCTTTAACAGATTCCTTCCAAATGAAATGGGCTGGCGAGACCTATTTGATATGGTAAATCAACCTGAATTTTCTCCCTTTGCTAAATGATTTGAGATTTTAAAGAAAAAGGTTAGTTGAAGGTAATTTCCTTTTTGCAAGCATATCATGCTATCATTTTTAGATCATTGTTTTTCCAACTCATGCAAATAACTTCCAAGATGATTGAGTGTTTGTGTGAGCACACAAACATTGGATGCTTTTCTAAAATCTTATGTTTCTCCTACAAAGAAGAAAATGCCTTTTTATTGATGTTATAATGCAACAACTTGTGATATGTGAACCTTAGTTACAACTTGTCATCTTTCTTGACCTTTCTAGGTGATAATGCAACAACTTGTGATATGTGAACCTTAGTTACAACTTGTCATCTTTCTTGACCTTTCTAGGTGATTGTCTCTGCGCGAAAACCAGAGTTCTTTCAAATGTCCCATCCACTATATGAAGTGGTTACCACTGAGGGGTTAATGCGCCCATGCTTCAAAGCTCGTGCTGGTACGTTCTATTGCTTAACATTTCCCATCTAGATTAGATAATTCTTTGGAACTAGAACTCTCTTTCCATTCATTGAGGAAGGAATTTTGTGTTGTTATATGTGTATAAAGTTAGAATAGGGAGATTTTCAACAATATTCCATGTGTGATTGTTTGTAATTTGCCTACCTATGATTTATTTTTTCGTCGTGTGTGTGTGTGCATGCACCCATGCTTCATACTTGTTTTATTGCCCAACTTTTCCCTAAATTAGATATATATATTGCTCAACTTTTCCCTAGATTAGATAATACTTTGGAGCTCTATTGTTCTCCAGTAAGAAATATCTTATCTATTTGTATATATATAAAGTTTGGAATCTTTGTTGTATATATATATACATACACACACACACACACATATATATATATATGTACATATATATATATGTATACATATATACATACATATATATATATATATGTAAAGTTAGGCCGAGAGAGATTCTTGTTAGAAATTGAGCAGAAAGTGTATTTCCTTATATATATATATATATATTCAAATTTGGTAGTTACCTATAAATTATGGAGTATCCTATCAGAATCTTAGCCAATCCTATCATAATCTTGACCAATAATATCCTAACTTAAGGATACAATCTGTTACAATATATTTTCATAAAGTAGTCTACTAACTATACAGTTTTTCCACACTCCCTCTCAAGCTGGTGAATAGGTATTCTCCATTCCCAGCTTGGATACAATAGTATGAAAAACTGATCTGCTTAACCCTTTGGTAAGAATATCAAGATAACATAGCAGTGAGTGACTACTCCTATGTAGCACATACAGACCATCTTGCAATCCACCATAGCCAATCATCTTCGCTATGCTCAGTTCCTGGCAAAATACATAGGATAGAATTCAACTTTACAGTTAACTTCATTTGTAAGGGAACTAATAAACCATAGATTGTTAGGAAAATTAGGAACATGAAGAATTGATGACAATTTAATGGAAGGACTACAATTAACAAAACCTGTTCCAGATATAGGAGATAAGGAAATGTCTACAATATTGACTTTATCTTTGCCTAAACATGTAGTATAGGTCAAAAAATCATTGGAACAGCCTGTCAAATGATCTAAGGTTGTACAATCTATAAACCATGGATTATTATGAGTTTCAAAATTGGCAAGAAATGCAATACCTAATTTGGCAAAATTAGAAGAGGCAATAATTGAATGTGAGTTGAGTCGAGACAAAAGATGTCATAGAGTTTGCACCTCTTCATTGAAAAAACCACCAATACTTTTCTTCAGACACAGGTGCATCTATAGCCTTGAACATATTTGCTTGTGGCCTACTGGACCCATTCGTTTACTTCCACACCCCCTTGTTGGTCAACCATGAAGTTTCCAACAAGAAGTTTTAGTATGCCTCGGTTTACAACAATAATCACATTTCAAGTGATCTTTATTTGATGGACCTTGGTCACTCCCTTTCTCTAGTTCACGAGTGTTATTGGCAAGTACCCATGCTTTTTCTATAGGGTTTGTATGTATCATAAGATTCCTTTGACTTTCTTCCTGTTGAATGTAAAAGTAAGCTTGTCTCAAATTCCATATTCAGATCAGTAAGAGAATAATAGACACGTTCCTTTTTTGTGGACATGCAGGTTAGAAATCTTGATAATAGTCTAATTCTTATCGTAGACCACTTAATTTAGCAAATTATTGGGCCATAGTCATCTCTTTTTGTTTAGTCTCATGTAACTTATTTCGTATCTTAATGGTCTGAGCATCATTACCCTCTTGAGAATAGGTCTTAAGAAGTTACACTCCAAATCTTTTGTGCAGTGTTGAATAGCAGATAGCCTCAAGCAATCTATGATTGCATTGAGTTGAGTAACCATGAAATGACAAGAGAGTTTTATGATTCCCATTGAATGAGTGTTGGATCACTAGTGGCTGTCTCTGACTTGTCTCCTGTAACATATCCCTGTAAACCCCAAGCTTGAATAAACAATAAAGAAGACCTCGTCCAAGCAAGGTGACCGGTTCCATCTGCTTTAATGGACTGATTTACAGAGAAGGATCTTCAACTATAAATCAAACTTTGACTCCAAAATTTTGTCCTTTTGTCATTTTTAGAGTAAAAGATATGTTTTATCAGTCAAGAGAAAAGGAAACAAATTTATGCCTTGAACGAGTGAAAGCTGCAAGATATGAGAATTGATTTTTCTTAAGCCACAATGTTTTAGAGCATCAGCTTTGATACCATGTTGAAATAATTAAGACAAAGATAGAAGAGAAAGTAACTCTCATATCTATTTGTATTTTACAATAATCCCTACATATATAGGAATTTTGAAATAGGAAAATAAAATATAACAATATTTATAATTAGGGCCTAAAACAAAAATCCCTACTAAACTAGGAATACACCAAACTTAACCCACAAGATTACTATTGTCAATAGAATTTTTGTAGGCTGTTGACAAGTGTTCAAGTTATGTATAGTGGGACAATGGGTATACTGGTCTTTTAGTACACTCTTTAGTACCTTTCCTAACAACAACAAGAAGGAGGGAGTCATCTATGGGTGTTGACTGTGAATATGTGCAAAGGCAATGCAACCAAATATCATAGGACTAAGACCATTTGAGGTTATGAAATTCAGATAATAGGTATTAACTGATTCCATGAGACTTTTATTTTTTGACACATGAGGGAAGTCTATTCACCATGTGTGGTAGTTAGAACTGCTAATAGGAAAGAGTTTACGAGTATGTTCTGCCAATTCACATTCACCATGAAAAACGAAGATATCTAATCCTTTGAAAGATGTGGAAACCTTGATTCTAAGATCAAGACTTACAAGGTAAAGCCAAATTACATCTTTATTTGAAGTATCAAGAAATGACAGATACAAATTATTTATGATTTTTAAATTATTTATGATTTTTCGAGAAGATTCAAAATGATAGGGACTGTTCCTTTCCTTAGCAAGTTCATTCCTTTCCCTCAAATCCTGGTCCTGAAAACACAATAAGAAGAGGAAAAGATTGCAAAATCATGTGTAAGTTTTTTAGTACACAACATTGGCTGATAGTTTTGACACACGAATAACGTCTTTGAGACAACGAGAAGGTATAATCCTATTCTTGCAACAGTGATTAATGAACCGTTGGCCACTTCATTCTTCTTATTACTAGTATATGGGTGGTAGGTATGAAATAAATGTGATGAGGGAATCATATGGTCTGTGGTACTGGAGTCAATTATCCAAGTATTGGCATAATATTTGTCGGAGGCGTTCTTGTAAAAAGAAAATAAAGTTTTAGTTTAGAGCCAAAGATCCACCTCCAAAAGACATCAAGAAATCTCAATAAATTCCTTGGTTTTTCAGTCTCCTCACGTTCAAACCTTGGGTGTTCTCATATGCGCAAACATATTGGGCACAAGGAAAAAAAAAAAAAGAATAAAGTCCCAAAAAAAACTGAAGGCTGTTTGAAGGGAACTCCCTAGAAAAAAAAAAACTAGGCCTCTGACACCATGTCACAAAATATTAGTGAAAATGAATTACCTTCTTACTAAATGATATGGACTACATGTTTATACACAACTTGTAGTAGGAAGAAAAATAAGAACAATATCTAAGAATAGGAATCAGTCTCCTAGGATTCCACACTTTATTAAAAAAGGAAAATAGTCTCCTCGGATTTCACACTCCTAAGAAAAGAAGACAGCCTCCTAGAATTCTGCACTCTCCTAGGAAAGGAAAACAATCTCTTAGGATTCCACAATCTTTGGAATATTAAGATATTGACTTTCCTAAATGGTATACAGCTAATATTTAACTCCACACCTACCGATACTCAAGGGCCCAAAAGTATGTCATTGAGGATGTGGTCTAAGATTTGTTAAAAAGATGCTTCATTCAATGGTACATTTCAGTATTGTTCACATATAGATGATTTTGTTCACTTCTTTTTAATTTTTTTATTAGTAGAAGAGTGGTTGAGAAAAGAATTAAAAGCAGGAAAGCGTGATGCCATGTAGGGAAGGAAAGAATAAATTGAATGACTTTAACCCCAGTCAATCTATTTATTATAGTGTAATACAAGCTAATACTAGTTTTCCATACTAACATGCCTAAACTTTTTCAATACAGGATAAATAACAAAAGATATTAAATATGTAACATTATAAATCTTGTCTTGTTCCATTAATTTGGCTTAAGATACTTCGAGGCATATTTCAAGCATTTTCATGTCAAGGAACTTATGTATGTAGAATAAATAAAGTTACGAAATGGATTATCCGCATACTTTCTTTCAGTTTTAAATACATTAATCATATTTGATCAGTCATTGAACGCTGCCCATGCTTTGCAGGGCCAAAGCTTTTGCTGTTTAGTAGTCAATGGTCCTGAATAAGAATCTCAGGTCTCGTCAATTTCTTATTCTTCTGCAGGGGGATTGTACTCAGGTGGCAGTGCTCAGATGGTTGAGAACTTCTTAGATATCCATGGGGATGAGATATTATATGTAGGGGATCATATTTACACTGATGTTAGTCAATCCAAAGTCCACTTGCGATGGAGAACAGCGTTGATTTGTCGGGAGCTAGAAGAAGAGGTTAGCATACTAACTTTTACCTACATATTGTTCATGTTGAAGTTCAGATTTTCGTGTGCTAAATGATCCACTTGAGAAAGGCAATGTAATACTGTACAATGCCATGAAACATTCATTTCCTTAAGTCCAGTCTCAGACAATGTATGCAGTTGAAGATAATGGATATAATTCTTTAGGTGAGGAATGACTGACATTTGTGGAGATTTTGGACTTCTCTTAATGATTACCTACTCATTTTCCTACTGTTTATTATCTGAAACTACAGTATAATGCCTTGATAAATGGTCGGGGTGATCGAGCTGCACTTGTTGAGCTGATCAACCGAAAGGAAGTTGTAGGTGATCTCTTTAACCAACTTCGACTTGCACTGCAAAGGAGAACAAAAAATCGTCCTGCTCAGGTGAGCTTGATTACTTGTTTTCTTTTTTATATATCATGCTTCTCTTGCCATTCTAATTGTATTTATTCTTCTTCTTTTTCATAAGTGTGATACTAATGTAGGGCGAATGTAAGATACTCTTCTTTTTATAAGTGATTCTTCTCCTGGTTGTTCTAAGTTACTCAAATTTAAATATCAGATTTGAAATTTCATAGGCTACTAAAACTTAAAGTTTAGGTTGCTGGAAATTCAGATTATGATTTTTGGAATTTTGGTAAATAAAACAAAACAATGGGTAGTTTAAAGAATTACTTTTAGTATTATGAAACTAGAAATCACTTCAAAGGCCTAAGGATTGTTCTTACAAAAAAAGAAAAACATCACCTCTTGTAAATTTAGAAATCAAAATTTGAGATAATCTATTCTCTATTCATTGAAGGGTTGAATACATACTCTAATAACAAAGGAATTCCCAAATTAAGATTTTTTAAAGAGAATTGAAGCCTAGACTAACAAAGATTATTCTATATTCTTAAATAAGTTTTTAATTTATAATCAAGGAATATGTGGAAAAACTGTATAGTTAGGAGACTATTTTAGGAAAATATATTGTAACAGATTGTATCCTTAAGTTAGGATATTATTGGTCAAGATTCTGATAGGATTGGCTAAGATTCTGATAAGATACTCCAGGATTTATGGGTATCTACTAGATTTGGATACTAGGTTTATATATATATATATTTAGCTAGTAGTGCTGTAACAAAAACACGAGGAAATACACTTTCTGCTTAATTTCTGACATGGTATCAGAGCTTTAGGTTCAATAACCTGACCATATTTTGGCCTTCATCGCCATATTTTTCCAGCCTTCATTGCTGAAATTTTTTTCCTTCCACACGTTCTCTTCTTCTCCTTCTGTCTCCCACACAATTTGGCCTTAATTGCCCAGAATCTTGTCAAGCAAGATGTCAGAAATTGAGGAGTCTACGATTAAGAATGGGGAGAGTGCCAAAACCCAATCGGAAGAGGTAATCTGAACCCAACAACTTGGAGAATTGCAGAGCATTCCAATTACCCACAGATTAGATGGAAAAAATTATCTGAAATTCTTACCTGAGAAATCCAACAAATGGAGATAA
>JANIJH010000225.1:89211566-89237697 GCA_024520975.1 Erythroxylum areolatum | reverse complement strand
AAAAATTATCTCAAATGGTCTCAACTCATCCAAACTATGCTGAAAGGAAAGGGGAAGATTAGTCATCTCACAGGTGTAGGGCCTAAATCAGGGGGTCCACAATTTGAAAAATGGGATGAAGAAGACACTATGATTATGGCATGGTTGTGGGGCTCTATGGTCCCAGAAATTAGTGAGACGTGTATGTTTTTGGCCATTGTCAAGGACATATGGGATGCAATCCAACAAACTTATTACAAGGCTAGAGATGTGGCAAAAGTGTACGAAGTAAAGGTGAAAACTGTTGCTGCAAAACAAGGAAACAAAACAGTCACGAAATACACAAAGCAGTTGAAATCCTTGTGGCTTGAATTGGATCACTACCGGGTGATAACAACCAATTGTCTCGAAGATGCAGCAGTTCTGAAAACCTTCATTGAATAGGATAGAGTTTATGATTTTCTAGTTGGACTGAATCCAGAATTTGATCAAATAAGGATACAAATTCTTGGGAAGCCAGTTGTTATAGGTTCTGTTGTAGGATTGTGTCACGGGTTGTTGGACGGGGTAGTCTTCTTCAATGCTGTCTAAGTTCCTAAAGCTAGTGTTTCGGCCTTTCCTTGAATGACATATGGTGAATTGAAGAAAATTAGGATTGTATTAAAGAAAGCTCGTTAGAGGGAGTTGCGACCTCTTGTGATTTGTAATGAAATTCTACTTGTCTTATTCATAAACATGTTCTCCTTATAAAGAGATTACATGATTACATAGTAGGAATAACTCCTTAATTGGAGTGTTTACTTAAGGCCTTAATTAAGAACATTACAATCAGAATAATATCTTAATAACAACTATAAAATTATTGCTGCCATTTGTGATGTTGCCATCTGTGTTCTGTTGACCACGTCTTGCATAACTTCTGCCAATGAATGCGTCTCTAACATTACACCCTTCTTGGAGAAAGAGCTTGTCCTCAAGCTCAAAATCTGGATAAGAAGCTTGGAAACTAGGAACTGTTTCCCAAGTAGCATCAGATTGAGGCATTCCATTCCATTGAACTAAAACGAAGGATGCTATGGGGAGTAGGCATTATATGGCCGTTCTCTGTCGTTGGTAGAGATGGAATAGTTGCAGGAGGTAGACCTTTAAACTCTTTTAACAGTGAGATGTGGAACACATTGTGGATCTTACAACCTGGGGATAATTCTAATTGATAAGCAACTTGACCAATCTTACCAATTACCTTGAAAGGACCATAAAATCGAGGACCTAATTTATGTTTGAGCTTGCCTGCAGGGGAATGTTGGCGATGAGCATGTAACTTCAGCCATACCATTGTACCAAGTTCAAATTCTAGATTACGGTGGCCTTGATCATAAATTGCTTTCATTCGTTGTTGAGCTTGTTGGAGACAAAGACAGATGTCACTCAGCATTTGATCTCTATCAATCAAGTCTTGATCCATAGTATCTACTCGAGTTGTTCCAGCTTCTAAGAGAGCAAGCGAGGTGGGTTTCGACCATATACAACTTTAAATGGAGAAGTAAGAAGAGATGTATTTAAGGATGTGTTGTAACAGTATTTTGCCCATGGAAGCCATTGAATCCACTTTTTTGATGCATCGCCTACCAGACAACGTAGGTACATTTCAATGGTTCGTTTCACAACCTTAGTTTGTCTGTCAAATTGAGGGTGATAGGCTGAGGAAAAGGCGATCTTAG
This sequence comes from Erythroxylum areolatum, assembly GCA_024520975.1. Classification (NCBI taxonomy): domain Eukaryota; kingdom Viridiplantae; phylum Streptophyta; class Magnoliopsida; order Malpighiales; family Erythroxylaceae; genus Erythroxylum; species Erythroxylum areolatum. Next base: position 89,235,997 of record JANIJH010000225.1, on the reverse strand, counting down.
TGCCATTTAAGCAAAAAAGCTCTTTCCAAAAATTGCTTGTAAAAACCACATCTCTGTCACATACCACCGATTCTGGAAGGCCATGTAAACGAACAGTCTGCTCAAAAAAATTAGTAGCTACTGTAAGTGCCGTGTATAGGTGTGTCATAGGAATAAAATGAGCATATTTCGAAAATCGGTCCACCACAACAAACAAAACAGACTTGCCACAAGATTTGGGCAATCCATGAATGAAATCTATGGAAATATCAGCTCAAACTTGTGATGGAATGGGAAGTGGTTGAAGTAACCCAGTTGGAATCAAATGTTCTGTTTTATTACGTTGACAAGTCAAACAAGAAGCAACATATTCTTGAATTGCAACCTTCATTCCTTTCCAATAAAAATCATTGCGCACTCTTTGCAATGTTTTGTGTAACCCTTCATGATTGTTATCGTGGATACCTGAGAGGATTGTTGAAATCAAAGGAGATGTAGGTAAAAGATAGACTTGACCCTTATATAGGATTAATCCATCTTCATAGGACTAGGTATTATCGACCTCTTCATTTTGAATTTTAGCATGTAATTTTAACAACTTCATCACGGATTGCATCAAACAATAAAACTCTGGGTTGTGAGATGGCGCAAAGGACACCTTCTTTGTCACGTCGAGAGAGAGCATCGGCAGCTTTGTTCAAGTTTCCTGCCTTATATTCTACTTTAAAATCAAACCCCAAAAGCTTGCTAACCCAATGTTGTTGAGGGGTAGTGGAGAGTCCTTCCAGTAAATATTTTAAACTATAATGATCTGTGCGAATGAGGAACCTCCTACCCCAAAAATAAGCATGCCAATGTTGCACAGCTTTAGCTAACCCAATCAATTCCCTCTCATATGCCGGTAATTTGGAGTACCTTTCTGCCAATTTGCGACTAAAAAAAGTAATAGGATGTCCGTGTTTTTGAAGCTATCACCTATCTCGCTTCCAGATGCGTCGCATTCTATCACAAAATCTTCATCAAAATTGGGCAATTGAAGGACTGGTGCACTAGCATGGGCTCGTTTTAAGTCATTGAAAGAGTTGAAGGCTGAGTCACTCCATTGAAAGGCATTTCGTTTCAGCATATTGGTTAAGGGAGCTGCGATTTCTCCATAATTATGGATGAATTTTCTGTAGTATCCGGCTAGCCCCAAGAACCCACGAAGAGCCTTAATAGATTGTGGTATTGGCCAATCTCTGATGACTTGAATTTTGTTGACATCAATGGAGTCCCCTTTACCAGAAATGACATGCCCAAAATATGCAACCTATGATTCTGCAAATGAACACTTGGATTTTTTAAGAAATAAATGGTGATCATGTAACAGGTTGAGGACTATTTGAGTGTGAATCATATGATCATGCCATGTTTTACTATAAATAAGGATATCATCAAAGAAGACAAGGATGAACTTTCGCAATTGTTCTTTGAATACCTCATTCATGAGTGCTTGAAAGGTGGAGGGCGCATTGGTAAGGCCGAATGGCATTACCAAGAACTCGAAGTGCCCGTGGTGTGCTCGAATTGCCATTTTTTCCGCATCATTTGGGTCCATTCAAATTTGATGGTAACCAGATTTAAGATCCAATTTTGTAAAATATGTTGCTTCATGAAGTTCATCTAACAACTCCTCGACAACTGGAATGGGAAATTTATCTTTAATTGTTTGAGTGTTGAGTTCTCTGTAGTTAACACAAAAGCGCCATGTCCTGTCTTGCTTGCGAACCAATAATACGGGTGAAGAAAATGGTGAATGACTGGGTCTGATGATGCCTTGTTGAAGCATTTGTTTACATTGGTTTTCTATCTCATCCTTCAGTAAGTGTGGATATCGATAAGGCTGAACCACTATTGGCCCCGTTCCCAAAAGCAAACAAATGCGGTATTCGCAAGCTCTAAGGGATGGTAGACCTACTGGGTCTTGAAATAAATGCAAAATTCTCTAGAATTTCGCCCAACATCATTCTAGAATTTTCAGTGCCTTGTAATGCATGTATTCGATGCCCTTGTGCAATCTGTTGTCCATGGAGAGTCAGTTGTTTGTGTTCTAACCTGAAACACATAGTGAGAGCATTGAAGTCCCAAAGGATCGAGCCCAATGTTTTTAACCATTTGACGCTTAGAACAATGTCAAAGCCATCCAAGGGAATAACAAAAAATCAATGGTAAAATAATTAGAATCAACTGTAAATGTTACCACCTGACAAATGCCTTTGCTTGTGACTTTTTCTCCATTGGCCATTGATACACTCATTCCTATTCTTGGTTGGATTGAGAGGCCAAGGTAGTTTGCCACTATATTACTAACAAAATTATGGATGCTCCCAGAGTCGGCCAACACTAGTAGGGGCCGATTATTGATAACAACTCTCAATTGCATGGTTTGGGCATTTTTTTAACCCGTGATTGCGTGTAAGGATATCTCAGGTTCATCTAAATCTGGGTGTCCTGGTTCCTCGACGAAATTCTCATATTCGGCTAACTCCAACCAAACCAATTTTTCGCATTGATGTCCAAAGGAGTAAGGCTCATCGCAATTGTAGCATAGGGCTTTCGCTCGTCTCTCTGCCATCTCTGCATGACTTAGTTTCTTTATATAGGAAGAGGAAGTATTGCTGGAGCTGCTCTGCACTAAAGTTGTTGGGCCACTTGCAATTTTGGAGGTGCACCCAAATGCCAAGGAAGGTGTAAATCGTTGGTTGGAAGCCAAGTTAATGCCCCTTTTTATGATTTTCGGTTGGACTGAATCTAGAATTTGATCAAATAAGGATACAAAGTCTTGGGAAGCCGGTTGTTATGGGTTCCGTTGTAGGATCGTGTCACAGGTCGTTGGACAGGATAACCTTCTTCAATGCTGTCTAAGTTCCTAAAGCTGGTGTTTCGGCCTTTCCTTGAACGACCTATGGTGAATTGACGAAAAATAGGATTGTATTAAAGAAAGCTCGTTAGAGGGAGCTGCGACCTCTTATGATTTGTAATGAAATTCTGCTTGTCTTATTCATAAACGTGTTCTCCTTATAAAGAGATTACATGATTACGTAGTAGGAATAACTCCTTAATTGGAGCCTTTACTTAATTCAAAACATTACAATCAGAATAATATCTTAATTAATAACAGCTATAAAATTATTGCTGCCATTTGTGTTCTGTTGACCACGCCTTGAATAACTTCCGCCAATGAATGCATCTCTAACACCGGAGGTTCCATGTTTTAATGAGGTAGTGGCTTTAATCCGAAGTGAAGAAAGTAGGAGAGGGCTGATGCTGGAACCGCAAATCATTGACAGTTCAGCTATGGTGGTTGGTAATAGCAAATCAACCACAAATAATGAGAGAGGAGCAATTTTTGAAGGAAGGAAGAATAATTAGTCGAAGCCTCAAAACCGTGATGAATTATGGTGTACTTATTGCAAGAAACATCAACATACACGTGGGAAATGCTGGAAACTTAATGGAAAGCCTTCAAGTTGTGAGTGGGGTCAGAAGGGAGATCAGCCACAAAACAATGGACAAGTGCACATTGCTACTGTATCACAAGACGAATCAATATCACAAGAGTCGAGTAGCCCTAACAAAGAAGAAATTGAGAGGGCACTTATTAGCAGCCTTGGGAAAACTAAAAAGCCATCTGGTACTTGTTTTTTGGCATATTCAGGTGAGTTTCCTCTCTCTCTTGGATTAAATGCCTCGGGTACAACTTTCATTAACTCTTGAGTCATGGACTCAGGAGCAACTGATCATATGACCCACGCATCCAATATCTTTTTAACCTACTCCCCATGTCCAAGCAGTAAGAAAATAGCCACAGCTGATGGATCCTTAACCACTGTAATCGGTATAGGTGATGTCAAAATAAGCCCATTAGTAATTCTATGAAATGTCCTTCATGTTCCTAAATTGTCCACAAACCTTGCTTCCATACTGAAACTCACCCAAGATTTATCTTGTAATGTAATTTTTTACAGTAACTATTGTGTATTTCAGGACAAGAATTCAAGGAGGATGATTGGACGTGCTAGGGAACGGGATGACCTTTACTATCTAGAAGCACCAAGCCAACTAAACATGACCAAGAGTCGGTTACAACATTCCTTCATTTCAGAACTTGTTTCTTTCAATGAAGAGAAAATTTTGCTTCAACATTGTCGACTTGGGCATCCATCGTTTAGGATTGTTCAGATTTTGTATCCCTCTTTGTTTAAAGGTTTAGATGTTGAAAACTTTCATTGTGAGGTGTGTGAACTTGCTAAACACAAACATGTATCTTTTCCAAGTAGTAATAAAAGAAATTCTACTCCTTTCTATCTCATTCACAATGATATTTGGGGTCCATCTAATGTCTCTAATGTTTCTGGGGCAAAATGGTTTGTTTCTTTCATTGATGATTGTACACGTGTTACATGGATTTTTTTCCTCAAACATAAGTCTGATGTTAGTATCGTACTCCCAAACTTCTGTTCCATGATCAAGAATCAATTTGGGGTCAATATCAAAAGATTTAGGTCCGATAATGTCAGGGACTACTTCAATCAAACTCTTTCCCTATTCTTCCAAAAGGGGAAATAATCCACGAGTCTTCTTGTGTAAGAACTCCACAACAGAACGGGGTAGCAGAACAGAAAAATGGGCACCTCCTTGGGAAAACCCGAGCCCTTTTATTTCAAAACCATGTGTCTAAAGTTTTTTGTGGAGAAGCAATTCTTACAGCCACTCATCTTATAAATCGTTTGCCCTCTCAAACCTTAGGTTTTAAGAGTCCTATGGACATTCTTTCAACTTTTTATCCAAACCCAAACACTACAAATAACCTTGTCCCTAATGTCTTTAGGTGCACATCCTTTGTTCGTGTCCACAATCACAACAGGGGGAAATTAGGTCCAAGGGCTCTAAAGTGTGTCTTTGTTGGTTATTCGTCAACTCAGAAAGGGTACAAGTGTTACCATCATCCATCAAAGCAATTCTATGTCTCGATAGATGTCACATTCAATGAACAACAATCTTATTTTACCAATCCTTCTCTTCAGAGGGAGGATTTAACTAGAGAAGATAAGGAAGATTTTTAGCTTGATCTGTCATTGTCTAAAACTCCATCTGATCCTCCTACATCTGCTTCCGCACCTCCTTGTCCATCTGATTCTTCTGCACCTCTTTGTTCATCCAAAACATCCTATGAACCACAAGAAAAACTTGATGTAAGATTTGGCAAAGGTAAAGTATACACAATAAGGAACGTGGCTATCTTGAAACCTATGCAAGTCTAGAAGTCCATCTCTGATCCTTTGAATGAAGTAACAATTTCTAACTCTCCATTACAAGATGAATTTCATGAGAGTAACAATGACCAGGACCTTCCAATTGCCATCAGGAAAGGAACCAAAGAGTGTACAAAACGACCATTATACCCTCTTGCACATTTTCTGTTGTTTAAGAATTTTTCATCATCTCATAGAGCTTTCCTTGTAAGCCTGAATACCATCACCATTCCTACCACCCCATCTGAGGCTTTGTCTATTGGAAAATGGAAACAAGTTTTGAATATAGAGATGGAGGCATTAGGGAAGAACAAAACTTGGGAGTTGGTTAAGTTACCGGCAGGAAAGAAACTAGTGGGTGTATAGGGTGAAGTATAAAGCAAATGGGTCGATTGAGAGATACAAGGCACGGTTGGTGACCAACAGGTTTACACAAACTTATGGAATTGATTATCTAGAGACCTTTGCTCCTGTTGAAAAGATGAACATAGGGTGTTGTTGTCACTTGCAGCTAATTTTGGTTGGAATTTGCAACAGTTCGATGTCAAGAGTGCATTCTTACATCGAGATCTAGAGGAGGAGATATACATGGAGGTTCCGCCTGGTTATAAGAATAACTTAGCTACTCATACTGTGTGTAAATTGAAAAAGGCATTGTATGGCCTCAAGTAATCACCACGAGCATGGTTTGGTAGATTGGCAAGAGTTATGTTGTCCATGAGGTACAAACAAAGCCAAGGAGACCACGCACTATTCATTAAACACTCTCCCTCAAGGCGGGTTACAGTTCTTTTGGTGTATGTCGATGACATAATTATAATAGGAGATGATGTTTAAGGAAAAAAAGGTTTTGAGTCAACGTTTGGCTGAGGAATTTGAGATTAAGGCATTGGGAAGGCTTAAGCGTTTTCTCAGGGTTGAAATTGCTCACTTTAGGATGGGAATTTTTATCTCTCAATAGAAGTATGTTACAGATCTTCTCAAGAAAATAGATACAACATGCAAACTAGCGAGTATTCGCAGGGATCCGAATCTTAAGCTTGGAAAGGCAGAGGAGGATGCAGTAGTTGATAGAGAAATACATCAATGCTTGGTAGGGAAATACCATTGATTCATCATCATCATCATCACACCCAATCTGAAGTCCCGCAGTGAAGTAGGATCTGGGGAGGTCTGATAATATGCAGCCTTACCCCTATATAGTAGAGAAGCTGTTTCCTGTAGACCCACATGCAGATGTGACAAGGAAAATAGTGATGCAGGTTAAAAGAGTAAATAAATAAATAAAAACATGGCACGCAAAATATTTAAATAAATAAAATTACCATAAATACATAAGGATAATAATAATAATAATAAATAACAATAATAAGACTGAAAAAATAGTAGTAGTACTAATAATAAATAATAATGATAATGATAAAACTACTACTAAAAGAAACTCAATACAAGGATAATAATAATAATAGGTGTTTATTTTCACTTAAAAGGACCATAGAGAGCAACTGGAGAATGGTAAAACACATACCTGAGATGATAATCGTGGAAAATCCATTAGCAATGAATGATAGTGGCGTCGGTGATGCAAGCACAAACAACATTACCGTTGATTATTCATAATTAAAACTCTCACTTTAGTCTCTAGTCTCACCACCAATTTCAAGGGCTAAACCTCTTATACCTAATATAGGAGACCTTTACAATGCCAATTATCATACCAAAAAGACGTATTTTCTCCATTTCCAATCATATGGAATACTTGTTGCTACATCCATGACCTTGTTGCTAGGATTTCCTTCAAGCCCCTGACATTTCTTGCCTTGGCTTTAATATCCAAATACTCTTATTCTTTATGAAAACATTGTGTATCGATTTCACTCATAGATCCTTCCTTTTGTAACACAACCACCACAAATTTCGTCCTCCGCTCACCTTGTAAATCATCCATGTAGAATGGACACCTAGACCCCCCTATTGCTTAGGTCTGCAGATTTTGCTCCAATTAATCTTCGCTTTGCTTCTACCCTAGTTTGAGCCATTCCATTGGAATTCTCTAATTCTCTTATCAATTTCCTTGAGTATACTTTTGGGAACGGTCAGATGGATAACCCAATAATTAGTAAGGTTGCTCAGTATTGTCTGAATAAGTTATAGCATGCCTCCATAACTAAGGAATCTATTGCTCCATTGGCTGATACTTCCATGGATTGAGTCCAACAATTGTTTGCAATCGGCAGCACTGACTCGTCTTTAAGATATTGGTACCCCCAAGTATTTAAAGGGTAGGTTCTCCTATTTTAATCCCATATCAATAGTTTTAAAGGCTACCTCTCTACTTGAGTTACACAATAAGTAGTAACAGCTCTTTAATGGTTGTATCGAATGACTGAGATCTCTTGGAACTCCTCCATCACTCGCAAGATTAGATCTATTGAGTTTTTCTTTGCTCTGCTAAACAATAGCAAGTCATCTGCAAACGCTAGTTGTGTAATCTTCATACCTTTACATTTGCTATGGAACTGAAATTCTGGGTGTCTCTGAATATTGCTCGTGAGGAGAGTTGACAAAACCTCCATGCAAATTACAAATAGGTAAGGGATAACGGGTCCCCTTGCCTTAAGCCTCTCCTTGCTTTAATTAGGTTTGTAGGTTCCCCATCCATTATGATTGTCATAGAAGCAGTGGTTACACATTCCTCATACCCTTTTTACGAACCTAGGAGGATAACTTATTGCTTCCAATGTATTAAATACGAAGCTTCAATTGATTGAGTCATAGGCCCTGGCAAGATCCATCTTTATGGTGCAATTCCTCATTCTTCTCTCAACATTATATCCCCCCAACAATTCCTAACAGAGTGGGACATTGATTCTCACTAATCTCCCCTTAATGAATGCATTCTGTTCTGAGCTAATTAACTTTCCTAAGCTTGCTCTTAGTCTATTAGCTATTATCTTCTTGATAATTTCTGGAATTGTTCTAGTTTCCTTGCATTATTGTGCTTGGGAACAAGGCAGATAAACGTTTTATTCCATTCCTTGAGAAGTTTTCCTCTCTCAAAGAATTCTCCCACTACTTCCACCACTTCATCCCCTACAATATCCCAATGTTTTTCTATCCATCTAGTCCTGGGCCTTTATCAAGGTTCATTGAGAAGCAACATTTTTGTTTCTTCCCTTGTTATTTCCCTAACCAACTCCAAATTGTCCTTTTCGTCAAGCTTTTTAAGACGTGCCAGGATCTCCGCAGCAATGGCCCTTATTTTCATTGCAGTCCCATAGTGCCTAGTAAAATACTCTAAAGCAACCCCCTTCTTACTTTCTAGGTCCTCGTGGATCTGTCCGGCTTCATCTTCGAACATTCTGATAGACTTCATGTTTCTCTTGGTTGAGATTAAACTCATAAAATACTTGGTACATCTCTCACACTCCTTCATCCAGATCATTCTAGATTTCTGCCTTAGTAGATTATTGGTATTGAGCAACAGTTGATTATACTTTTCCACAAGTGCAAATTCCTCTTTTCTCATTTGCAAATCATCTGGTCTATCCAGTAGGCGTTTCTGACATTTCATTTGCTCCTCCAAAGCAACAACTTTAGCTTTGAACTCTGGTTGCACTGTTTCTCCATTGAGCAATTTGAATCTGTTTTTCAAAGCTTTTAGCTTCATGCTAAGTTGGTAATCCTTTGATCCTGAAACCACCCCCTGCATCTCCACGTGGAGCATATTTTTGAATTATGGGTTATCCATCAAGTGATTGAATATCCTAGATGGGCTTTCCTCTTCTTGTCATCTGTTGACAAGTCCACTATTATCGAATTGTGATCTGATACAACTAGATCATCAAACATAGCACTACTTTTAGATTATTTTTCTATCCATTTATCATTGACCATACATCTGTCCAACTTCCTTAACAAAATCCATTCCCCCAGTTGCTTATTGTTCCAGGTTTAAAAGTTACCATACTATTTCAGATCAGCCAAACTTGTCCTCTCCACCATTTTCTGGAGTTCTCAACAGTCTACTTGATTCCATCTTCTCTCTCCCCTTAATTCTTCTACTTTAAGAGTGCAGTTATAGTCTCCAATGACTGTCCATGGATATCTCATTGAATTGCTTGTAATCTCCAGTTCATTCCATGCATGTTGTCTCTAGAATTTGTGGTTTACTGCATACATTACTATAATTGCAATCATCCCAGTAGCCTTGATTAAAACACCACAATGTATCAACTGGTCATTTTCAAATTGCTTAACTTCCACTTTTTGAGGATTGAACCTAATTATCACTCTCCCATTGAAATGATGATCATGATTGCTATGTACCCTCCATCCTTTATCTAGGAACCATAAACTCTTCTCCAATTGCTTCCTCTTTATTTTGGTTTCCAATAAACCAACAAATCTAAGTTGTTCTTAATAAACTCCTTAACTGCAAGTTGTTTATTCAGGCTATTTACTCCTTTAGCGTTCCATGCTTCTACCTTTATGATTTCTTCTTTTTACCTGTCCTCTCTTGTTATACTTCCTATTCAAACCTGTAGTTATGGATGTTCAATCACTTTTGGATCCATCATTGGAGTGCCAAATGTCTCTACTTTCTATCCTACTCCCTTATCCCCCATATTCTGTGTTACCTTCTCGATCAAACTAGTTCCTATCAAATTCATCAACAGTTCCCCATTGCTTGACTCTTGATTATCCCCCTCTATTTGTGCAACCAGCCCTGTCATAGTACTCTCCATTTGATTCTTTTCCTGTTTCCCATTCCCTACAACTTGAATCTCATCCTGATTCATGTTTTGGGACTTCTGCTCTCCAAATGATGCCTCTCCCTTTACTAGGGTACCCTTCTCTTGGTAGAAACAGGGAAAGATTGGGTGTAAGCCAGTCTCTACACCAATGGATCCAAACCACAAGTTGGGAGAAGCTAAAGAAGAATTCATTGTTGATAAAAGGATGTATCAAAGACTGGTTGGTAGAAAAACAATACTCTTGCTTTAGAAACTTACAACGATATTGACTATGCAGGTTCCATAGTGGATAGAAGATCAACTACGGGATACTATACGTTTCTTGGAGGAAATTTGTTAACATGGAGGAGTAAGAAGCAGAATATGGTGGCAAAGTCATCTGCAGAATTAGAATTTAGGGCTATGGCTCAAGGATTGTGTGAACTACTCTGGCTGAAGATTATTCTAGATGATTTGAGAGTCAAATGGGATGGCCCTATGAAGCTTTATTGTGACAATAAGTCAACCATCAATATTGCTCATAATCTTATACAACATGATAGAACAAAGCATATTGGGATTGATAGACATTCATTAAAGAAAAATTGGAAGAAGGGTTAGTGTGTATGTCCTATATTCCATCAAAACGTCAAATAGTTGATGTTTTAACAAAGGAGTTGAACAGTTCAAGTTCTCATGATCTTGTATACAAGTTGGAAATGGAAGACATCTATTCCTCAGCTGGAGGGGGAGTGTCGAGATACTAAACAGTTATAAATAGATTATATTGAGATATAGATAGGCTGTAAATAGATAAGATAGAATAAGTTTGAAATCCCTTAAATTAAGGGATTACGTTAGATAGCTTTAGATAACTTTCCAGATTTAAATTCCTACTTGTAATGACCTATATGTGGCCGTATACTTCCTATTCAATATTTGAGAATATATGAAAATTCTTTCCCATAGAGAACCTTCTGCTATTGTAACATTATCCCCTTTTTTCCATGAGAATATATTAAAAATGCGTTTTGAGAGCATGTCTATGTCGGTTAATTCCAGAGTCTATAGTTCAAGGATTATCTTTAGGATTTGCTAATTTTGTTATATTTGATGTACCAATTGTGGAAGGAGAGTCCAGTTTTGAGAGAAGAAGTCTTAAGTTCTAAAGTTCCTCATTGGATGAAACTCCAATTAACGATGCTTCAGATACTTCATTCCCTTAAACCAAGTGAGCATGGCCCCTTATCACTAGACTACCTTGTTTTCTACGACTTTGATTTGGCCTCCCATGTAATTTCTGACAGGTTTCTTTGACGTGCCTTTGTTTTCCACAATAATCACAGTGCAAATGATCCTTATCAGATTTCAGCTTCTCAATAGAACTAGCCGCTAACCCTGCTTTCTTAACTAAGGATATCAATGGGTCAGGCAAGGCCGCCCACCGTCTAACTCGCTTGTGGGTCGGCCCGGGCCATCCTTTCTTTTTTTGAAAAAAATTTACAAAACGACGTTTTTGTTGTTTTGATCTGGCCACGAGCCGGGCCCAGTAGGGTCAAACTATTTTGGCCCTTGGCCCACCTGTGGTCCAGTCAACCCTAGCCAAAATCAAGTAGGGTTAGGCCAAAATTGGCATCCCTATTCTTAACAAGGGCTGTATGTAGCATAACATTTCTTCTACTTTCTTCTTGTTGAACGAGAGAATGTGCAAGTTGTACTGAAGAGAATGGTTCTTTTCCAAGTATAACACCTCATATATGATCATACTCTGGGATGGGACCCGCTAAAAAATCAAATACCTGATCCTCCTCTATCATTTTCTGGAATTTAGCATCATCTTTTGAGCATTCTGCTTAAAATTCTGATAATAATCTAGTTCCTACCACAATCCACATAGCTCCACAAAGTACTGTGATACAGTCATATCTCCCTGCTTCGTGTTGTGTAGTTTATTACAAATATAAAAAAATTGCGCTTTATTACCTACTTGAGAGAGAGTAAGAGAAGCAACTCTCCATATCTTCTTGTTGTGTCAAGTAATAGATACGTCCAAGCAATCTCCAATTTTATTGAATTGATGAGGTCTTTTCTTATTATTTATGGCTACCTAACTTCTATCCTTTGCTTCTCTACTCTTTCTATATTCATGGGCTTCAAAATTATCTTCATCTAGTAAAACATAATTGATAGATATTAGCCTTACCAAATTTTTGCACATCATAAAGTCACAGTTGACCTAGTAAAATATACTTTCAAAGAAATCACGTCACCAAAATAGAACCTTCACACACTCTTAGTCAATATGAGATACTCTAACAATACCCAACCAATTCTATCTTTGCAAATCAACTTTTTCTATCTTTTGACATGTACCGATTAAAGAATTCTACCATCACTGCCTGTCAAACTTTGAAAAAATATTGTTTGCATTGCTTACTTATAATGGCATGTTTGGTTGAGTAGAATAGCTATTCTATTACCGATATATTTCTAATGAATAGTTATTCCTTTGTTTAGTTAAAAAACAACATACAGAATAACTAATCCCAAGTTTAGTTAGTCTTACACTTTCAAGAATAGCTAAGGATACCTCCCCCTTGTCTTTACCTATTTTGTAAAATGCAGAATAGGAAAAGACAACTTTTCTCATCATTATTATTTTTTATTTTATTTAATTTTATTCTTATTCTTATTCTTATTCTTATTCAGGACAACTTTTCTTATTATTATTATTATTTTATTCTTATTCTTATTCTTATTGGTATTGCTATTGTTATTGTTATTGTTGTTATTATCAATAATTTTCATCATCATCATCTTCTTCTACTTCTTAGTATTAGTATTAGTATTAGTTTGATCATGTTGTACCAATTTATGTACTACACAAATCGCAGATTTATGATCATAGGAGAGTCTCATTAGGCCATTCCATTTAATCTTCAGGTCTTCTAAGATAATTTTCAACTAAAATAGTTCGCAAGACTTTAGTCATTGCTCAAAATTCTTCCTATGCGCTATATCGTGCTACTGCATTCTAATCCTTCTCCATGTCACAAGGTTCTCACCAAGAAAGATGCAATATCCTGAAGTTGTTCTCCTGTTAACAACCTATCCTACATAATTAGCATTCGTATAAGCCGCCAGTTTTAGACCTCCATTTCTCTTAAACAAAATGGCTTTTCTTAGTATTCCTTTAAGATATCGTAATACTCGATGAGCTGCCTACAAGTGAACTTTCGGACTCTGTATGAAATAACTTGTCACACTTTCTACATGTCTCATATCTCTTATAAGTGAGCCTCCTTACAAGGAGTTGATATGTTTCCCTATCTACAATAACATCCTTCTTTGCCTTTCCATGTTTACTGTTTTGGTCTCTCAGAGTAAATGTTGGTTTTGCCTATTTATCTTAGGAGATCAGTAAAATACTTTTGTTAAGAGATAAAAAATACTCTTTCTAAAGTAAGCTACTTCAATATCAAGGAAATATTTCAGCCTTGTTAATTCCTTGATCTCAAACTCCTTAGCCAAACATTAACTTGAAGACTATCTTTCTTTGTTATCTCCTGTCACTATTTTGTTATCAATATTTACTAAAAGTTGTGACTCTCCTTGAAGGTCAGCATTTGGTGAACAACCCTTGGGTTTGAGTAGCAAAATTATTCCTCTATTGAGTAGCCGAATTATAAATCTCCTAAACCATAAATTTGGCGACTGTTTCAATCCATACAAGGCCTTCTTAAACTTGTAAGCAGTTTGTGTAGCCAAATTATTCCTATAACCTAGTGGCACTTCCATATAGATTTCCTTCTTGAGTTCTCCATGTAAAAATGCATTCTTAATATCAAATTGTTGCAATTTCCAATCATAGTTAGCTGCTAAATATAAGAGAATTCTAACAATATTCACTTTTGCAATCGGAGCAAAAGTCTCTAGGTAGTCAACTCCATAAGTTTGGGTATAACTTTCAGTCGTCAATCTGGCCTTATATCTTTCAATCGATCCATCTTCCCAATTGGCAGTTTCACCAACGCCCAATTTTTATTATTTTCCAATGTCTCCTTTTCTACATTCATAGCTTGTTTCCTTTTCCCATTGGTTAAAGCCTTAGATAAACTGTGATTTAGTTTCATTATGCAAAGAAGATTCAAAAGTTATTACCTCATTCTCAAGATCAAGGTTGAAGTCTTGGACTTGCATAGAATTAGGAATAACTGTCTTTTTCCTTGGATATAAGTTGCCAAATCTCATATTCTCAAGGGCAAAATTTACCTTTTCTTCTTGAAATTTAGGTATAGGTTTAGACATAGGCTTAGAGCAAAATGGCCGGTCAAGCAAGAAGAAATCATTGAGATCCCTTTATCTTTATTTACTGTTGTTGAATTCTCATCTTGAACATAAGGGTGATGAAATCAGACTCATAATTCATTGACAAAAGTTGGCAACACATATCATTTTTTTAATCAAAGTGTAACCCACAAAAACACATAACAGTAAAAGACCCCAAATATCATTGTGAATAAGATAAAAAGGTTGAAAGTTTTTTTATTTCTAATTGAAAAAGATACACATTTGTGTTTGGCGAGCTCACACATTATTAGGCGAAAAAGATTTTGAAAGAAAGGAGTGAGATAAATTGTCCTTAATTGTTTGATAGGTTAAATTTGTCAAGGTAGCAGAGATCATAATGTAATCTAGTATGTCCAATCATCTTTCTTAATTCTTCTTCTTGAAACACAATAATTTTGATGAAAAATCACATAGCCCTTCACATCATTTACCTTTTAAATCACAACAAAGAATGTAGAGTTTGACTAGAAATCAGCATTTAGCACCATATCATTATTCAACGGTCACATTTGTAATATTTTCTAAGCAGGAAGTGAGCAATTATTGGGTGAAGCTCCACTCTCATTTGTTTCTTTTGGATTATTCAGACCCTTGCTGCTACCAATATGGATAATCAAGAACTTACTGAAAGCATGCAAAAGCTACTGATCGTAATGCAAAGATTGGATGAGAAAATTGCCCCAATGCTAGAAATGGATGGAGAACTTTTCAACAAAAGGTTAGATCAGGAGGCTGGCTATGAATTCTGGAAGACCTTGTTCACAATTAATGTCCCAAACTACATTTTCTTATCCATTGTTTTTTATTTGATGTTGAATGGGTGGAACAGCAATAGGGTTGAGGTTATATGTTTCTGGTTATGTCATACTTATTCGAATATCAGTATGGTCATCTTTTGATCAATAGAGCAAAAATTTCTATGCATCTTTTGATCAATAAAGCAAAAATTTCTATGTGCTAGGTGAATTTTATGATGAAAATAAATTATTTGAATACTATTGGTCTATGTTTATTAGATTCATGCCAAGGAATCCAAGCATTTATCATGTTGTCTCTAATTTTCTGCTATCAGGTGGGGATATCTTTCACGTGCAGGCCTTTGGGATAAAAGTCATTTGATGAGACAAATTGAGAAGTGAGTGGTTATGCCTGAATTTTCCCCCTCTTTTTTTAATGTTTGAATTGTGAGTTAAACCTGATGAGTCTAACTTCTTGCAATTGTAGGTACGCTGACATTTACACATCTAGGGTGTCAAACTTCTTACACTATACACCCTTCATGTACTTCCGGTCACAGGAACAGGTATTGTTTATTATTTATTGTTGGATAATTATTTTAGATAAGTTTAGTTAGCTTAGGAGATTATCTTCTGGGAGATAAGTTTATCTTCTAGTAGATAAGATAAGATATACTATAGATTGGATAAGTTAGTATATACGAAAAATCTAGTAGTTTAGTAGTATTAGAATAGGTTATACTCGTTTATAAATTACAAATAATCAGAGAAATAAAGTGGATTTTTTCTATACTCTCTTGTTTCATGGTATCAAAGCTACCGATTCTGGTAGCCTAATTTTTTTCCAGCCACATCATGGTTGGAGTTCAACCAACCTTTGGTTCCTTTGATGAGTCCTCATCCCAAACACCTAGTTACGTAATACCTTCAACCTAAACTCCATCCCCTCCTATTGATAATTTTTGTTGCAAATCACGCAACATAGATTAAATGGAACAAATTTTTTAGAATGGTCCGGATCAATCATGCTCGTAATCAAAGGAAGAGGCAAGGCTGGATATCTAACAAGGGCAATTCCTCAACCACATGAAACAACAATCACTTACAGGGCTTGGAAAGTTGAGAATCATATTGTCATGACTTGGCTTATAAATCCAATGGAGCCAAAAATAGGAAAAACCTACCTATTCTGCAAAACTGCAAGAGAAATCTAAGAGGCTGTGCAAGAAATATATTTTGATTTGAAAACACTTCTCAATGCTTTGAAATCGGATTGAAAATCAGAAATACTTACCAAGATAATATGTCTATTACCTAGTATTATAACTTACTGAATTATGGCAAGAGATGGATCTATTTTATGCAATAAATTGGGAGTGTCGTGTTGATGCTGAGAAGTATGAAAATTTATTGGAGAAGGAGAGAGTTTTTGATTTCTTGCAAGGACTTAATGTTGGACTTGATGAAGTGTGAGGAAAGTTACTCGGTTTGAAACCATTGCCATCAATCCGAGAAGCATTTCCTGAGGTTCGTAGGGAAGAGAGTAGGAAAAAGGTCATGCTTACCTCACACTTCACACACTTCTAAACAAACCTCTCAAGGCGCAACTTTAGTGGCAAACTCTCGAAAGGAGTCTACTTAGAAACCAAGAACAAGCAATGGTGTGACCACTATGATAAGCCCTACCACACTCGTGAGACCTACTCAAAATTACATGGGAAACCACCAGATTGGAAACCTAAAAGTCAAAGAGTTCAACAAAAACGTAGAGCAGTACATGTAGCAGAATCCGATATCAGCAAATCCACTAGGCTAAACCTGTCCCCCCAACAGATTGAACTACTTCGGCAACTCTTTAATCAGACAAAAATCACAACTAAGAAAGACTCACATGACCAACAAACCTCTACTGTAACACTAGTGCATAAAGGTAACATGTGTTAATCATTATTATCAAAGTCCCTAGGTCACGATCTCTGGATTCTGGACACAAGTGCATCAGACCACATGACTGCATCTTTGAATGTCTTTGAAAAATATAAGCCATGTAACTAGAAAGTTAATATCTGGGTCGCAGATGGAAAAAGATCACCAGCTATTGGTCAAGGGAGAGTTTGCTTACCAAAACTGAAATTAAATATTATTCGCTATGTGCCTAAGTTAACTTATAATCCATTATCTGTCAATCAATTAACCAAGGACATGGACTGTATTGTGACGTTCTTTCCATCTCATTGTGAAATTCAGGATCGGTGTTCGGGGAAGATGACTGTCAGTGTTGAGGAGAAGGATGGATTTTACTACTTCTCAGGAAAGACTACTCCTGCTGAATCCAAATCACCACATAGGATTTCCCTTTCAGTTATGTCAAATTATGATGTTTTGTTATGGCATCAACACCTTGGTCATCCCAACTTCTCATATTTGAAGACCTTATATCCAAAACTTTTCATCAATAAAGATCAAATTTCTTTATATTGTGAGGAATGTGTCCTTGCAAAACAAAGCAAAAATACTTATCCCATACACTCATACATACCCTCAAAACATTTCCGATTAATTCATTGTAATATCTGGGGTCTCGCTAGAGTTACAAGTCTAACCGGTACTCGTTGGTTTATCAGTTTCATTGATGATCATATAAGGGTATATTGGATATATCTAATGAAAGACAAATTTGAAGCCTAACATATCATTAAACAGTTCTACAAACTCATCCAAAATGTATTCCAGACCTCTATTCCAGTAGTACGTACAGACAATGGGAGAGAATATTTTTCAACTGATTTTATTCAATATCTCAATGAAAATGGGATCATTCACCAGAGCTCTTGTGCTTATGCCCCACAACAAAATGGGATAGCGGAGAGAAAGAATCGTCATCTTTTAAAGGTAGCCCAATTTATGATGTTCACCAACTTTGTTCCAAATTCCTATTGGGGGGAAGCCATTCTAATTGCCTCATAGTTGATAAATCATCTTCCTTTAAAAACTATTCAATTATGAACCCCATTGGGTGTTCTTCTAGAACAATTTCCTCACATTAAGCTCCTTAATTCTCTTCCTCCTAAAGTCTTTGGGTGTCGTACACAACAATTAACCCAATAGAAGCAAACTTGACCCACGAGTTATTAAATGCGTGTTTATTGGGTACTCTCCCACTCAAAAGGGTTACAAGTGTTTTTCACCTTCTACAAACAAATTCTTTGTTTCATATGTCATTTTTTTTTCCAAAAACAACCATACTTCACCAATACCTCTCTTCAGAGGGAGATATCCCATGAAGAGATTTATTGGGACCCAAGCATATCACTTCCTATCTCACAAACCTTCCCACAAAACTCGCAAACACCTACCATTGAACCTAAAACTATCCAGTCCAATTCAATGGGAGAAACAATTATCGAAAAACCAACCTTAACAAGGCCAATCATTGGACCAAGAACTGGCTCCTAGAGAGACTATGGTAAGTGACTTAGATGTGCGAATTGCATGGATAAGATCATGTACTAAATATCCTATTTCAAATTATTGGACTTACTCAAAGTTTTCTTCAAAGTTTAAAGCTTTCACGCTAAGCTTGACAGTGTAAGAATTCCAAGAAATGTACATGATGCATTCCAAGAAGCTAAGTGGAAGGAAGCTGAACTTGAAAAAATGAAAGCTTCACTTCATAATAAAACATGGGAAATTGTGGATTTACCTAAAGGAAAAAAGGTGGTTGGTAGCAAGTGGGTGTTCACTGTGAAGTATAGGATAGATGGAGAGGTGGAAAAGTATAAGGCTAGATTAGTGGCTCAAGGCTTTACACAAACCTATAGAATAGATTATGAGAAGACATTTGCTTCAGTTGCAAAGTTGAACACAATTAGAGTCCTTCTATCATTGGCTGCAAATTTAGATTGGGAACTCCATTAGCTCATCATAAAAAATGCCTTCCTAAATGGTACATTAGATGAGGAAATATACATGAGGATACCACCAGGTTTTGAAACCGAAGAAAGAAGGGGAAGAGTTTGCAAACTAAAAAAATCCTTATACGACCTCAAACAGTCTCCATGAGCATGGTTTAAGAGGTTCAATGGCACTCTTTGCAGGTTTGGATACAAACAGGGACAAGCTGATCACACAATGTTTATGAAGTGTGAAAAAAATGGACAAAAATCCATCTTGATTCTGTATGTTGACGATATTATAATCGTAGGCAATGACACTAGTGAGATCAATGATCTTAAACAAAAATTGAGGCTAGAATTTAGGGTAAAGGATCTTGGAATATTAAGACACTTTCTTGGAATGGAGATTGCTAGAAGTAAGGAAGGTATTTTCATATCTCAAAGAAAATACATTCTTGATTTACTGGAGGAAACAGGAAAGATGGGTTGCAAATCTATGAGAACTCCACTGGAGAGAAATTGGAAATTCGAGAAAAATGAAGATTCCTGTTGACAAAGGAAGATACCAAAGGTTAGTAGGAAAACTTATCTATTTCTCACTAATCAAACCAAATATTGCTTATTCCATGGGTATTGTTAGCTAATTATGCACTCGCCAACTCAAAGACATTTAGAGGCAGTCAACTATATTATGAGATATCTCAAAGGTAGTCCAAGTAGAGGATTAATGTTTCGGAAAAATGAGAAAAGAAGCATAGAAAGTTTCACGGATGCAGATTGGGTTAGTTGTATTGAAGACAGTAGGTCAACATCTGGTTATTGTACTAAACTATGGGGGAATCTTGTCACATGGAGAAACAAGAAGCAGTCTGTAGTAGCAAGAAGCAATGCAAAAGCAGAGTTTAGAGCAATTGCACAAGGAATTTGTGAAGTTATTTGGTTAGAGAGGTTGATGCAAGACCTACAAATCACTACTTCCTCTCCCAACAAAGTCTTCAGTGATAGTAAATCAACCATCAGCATAGTGAAGAATCCATTTCAACATGATCGAACAAAACATGTTAGAATTGACAAGAGCTTTATCAAATGTAAAATAAAAGGGGGCATTGATCTATTCTATGTCCCTATTGAAGCACAAGAAGCCGATATCTTCACAAAGATCATGCCTACGTCTAGATTCGAGACAATTCTAAGCAAGTTGGGAATAATAAATATCTATTCCTCAACTTGAGGTGGAGTGTTGAATAATTATTTTAGATAAGTTTAGTTAGCTTAGGAGATTATCTTCTAGGAGATAAGTTTATCTTGTAGTAGATAAGATATACTGCAAATTGGATAAGTTAGTATATATGAAAAATCTAGTAGTTTAGTAGTATTACAATAGTTATACTCGTGTATAAATTACATATAATCAGAGACATAAAGTGGATTTTTTCTTCTAATATTTTCTATACCCTGTTGTTTCATTTATGATGATTCTTCTTTCATTATTTTACCCTTTTTTAGGCAAAGGGGAGGCAGTTGTTTAATGTGGGAGACCAAAAAATATATATATTTAGTAATTAAACTTGATGATTTGGATAGAATTGACATGAATGTTATTTGTGTGGTGTGGCAGACGCTAGCTCACGATTCGTATTTGTACTACCAGTCGCAGCCAGCTTCTGACCTTGAGAATTAGGGCCATTTCATGTTGTAATATTCTAGCAGTATTAATAAATACTTTGGGAAGGAATTATTCAATTTAGCGACTGGCCATGTTAATGGTTGAAACTTAAAGCTGCATAAAGTGTTGGAGGAGGTTGGTGTGGGAACCAAAGCTGATGCAAGTGTTTGGATCGTTTTGTACAAGAGGACTGATGGCTACTTCCAAAAATTAGTAGAGGTAAATGTGTTATACGTCAGATTTGAACTGAACAGGGTGGCTGAGGGCAATGTGCCAAATTACTAGAGACTACAAACGTTGGATATGAAGATCTTATCTATTAAGAAAGTTATTCTTTTGTTTTATCTCTATTTCCTCATTTTCTACAATCTCCCTTCATATTAAAGGGGGCTCACTCGGATTCAATGCTTCTGCTAGGATGTTATTTTGTGGACTTGTTGCTACTTGCTAAAAGTGAAAAGGATTGAAAGAATTTTCTTGTATGTGCATAATAAAACATAGATTACAAAAATTGAAATAAGAACAAAGAGGAAAAAGAATCTGCAGTTGCATTTGGTTGGAAGAATGAGAGACTGGCATGTGTAGGTGCAAGAATGCATTGAAGTTTATTGGCATTGCCAAAGCTTGAATCAACGTAGAACTTTGTCTCCTTTTTTTTTTTTTTTGGTTTCTTTCTTGTAGACGTAACATATTGATAGAGCTATTCAGCCTATTTCTCAGTTAGATGGTTATTCTGAGTAGTTCATGATGTCGATACTTAAAAAAAGTTTTATTCCATATATTGCTCGACTTTTGTAATCCAAATGCATTCATTGTCTAGTTCGGTACACGGTCTTAAAAGCTGTGCAGAACATAGCTCTGTGAAGCATAGAAGAGAGTATCACGGGTTGAACATGTGTAAATTGATTTTTAGATATATAAATGGAGGATGTTAAAAACTGAAAGCTCAAAAGAATGGAAGCTTGCACTTGCGTATCCTATGATGCCTACCAAAACTAACATTGGGACAATCAGAGGGAAGCCTCAAGTGTTCTTCATTGTACTTAATGGAGACGAGGCAAAGTCCGTGTGGTGGAGCTGACAAAGCATATTTGGCAAGTTCCTTCCGATCACGAGTTGCCAAAATCCGGGGAACAATATCAGGAGGAATTGCTTCCCTTCCAATTTGAAGTAGCAAAGCAACCTGCACTAAGTGAATCACAGGAAGAACTTAAATGTATTCAGAATCTAAGTCCAAATCTCATCTCACATACACTTATCCAAAACATAACAGCATCCATCCATCCATCCATCATGCTCAAGTTATTAAGCTATGGCCAATTTTGCTGTCAAAAACGCAATAACAAAGTAGAACTTTTTTAATCAGGCGTTCAAAAACGCAATAACAAAGTAGAACTTTTTTATCAGGCGTTCTTTTTTTTCTTTTTTCTGGAAAAACAGTTGCTTACCATGTTCCTGACTTGTCTATACATGAAACCGGAGCCCTCAACTTCTACCTGCACAAGATGTCCCTGCATCAAAAACAGCTGAGCATGAGTTTTAAGAGCCTATTTCTACAATTCAGAACTGAAATCAGACACATAGACAATGTTATTCATGATCTGGTGGAACTGTGTTCCTGTACTTTCAACCAGCTATACACTGCTATCAGATAAGAGAAACAAATTTTCCTTTTTCTTTTCGAGGAAGCATGTTAATAAAACTGGTAATTACCATCTCAATGACATCAAAGTGAAAGATGGTCTTGACTGGATCAGGAACTCCATCGTTATGTGAAGCATTTACAAATGCAGAGAAATCATGGTTTCCTACAAAATGCTTCGCTGCTTCTTTCATGACAGTTACATTCAGCTTATATGCACTATGATAAGCATATTGACGTAGAAATGGGTCCATGATGGTGTCGTTATATATCTTATAGTGATAAACCTTGCTCTTGGCTGAAAATCGCGCATGGAATTCAGGAAGTGCAGGGCTGACTTCTCTAATGCGAATATCAGGAGGAAGAAGTCCGTTGAGAGCTGCATGAACAGTGTCCAATCTCTCATAGTTGAAAGGTGTAACAAAGTGAGCCACCTGAAAAGCTCGCAGTAAATATAATGTTTTCAAGTAACACAGCCTCATTTCTTTCTTTAACTAAATCCTGAAAAAAGAGCGAAGCATTGCGGACCTGACCCCAGGCATGAACTCCCGCATCAGTCCTACTAGCGCCAACAAGAAGAATATCCTTCCTTTGTAGTTTTGTAACTCTAAGTAAAGCTTGTTCCAGTGTGCACTGAATAGTTGGAGGATATTGCTGAAATTGCCAACCTGATCATAATGACATCCATCTTCTTGGATGTGAAACTAATTTTGGATTACTAGAGCGAAGAAAATGATGGATTTTGCACTTGGGATAACGTAAATAGTATAGGTAATGCACTCGTCTAACTGAAAGGCATCAAGCTCACCCAACCTCGCTTTTTCTCCCACGAATACATTTCCGAACGCAGCTAAGAAAATTCTTCCTTCTTTCCGCATGAAGATTAGTTCAATAGTGTTGACAAGTTCGAGTTCTTTTCTTATTATTAGTTTGCTTTATTAGACGAAGAAGAAGAGGAGACCATGTTATCCAAAGTGCAGACAGAAGCGGAAACAGACAGAAATAGGTAATGTTAATGGAGATGGAAGAAAACCGAAAGTAAAAAGTACCTGCATATTGGGCGCCGTCGTAAGCAATAACCAAACGCCACTTGAAGCCGTTACCTTTGCATATGGAACTGGAATGAATTGGCTTCACCGTCTTTTCCGTTTCACCATCACCACCATACCCGTACTGTAACAATTTTGAAAGAACAGAAAAAAAAAAATCCACTTTTACCGTCAATCCCTAACACTCCAATTAGAAGAAGAAGAGGAAGCAGAGAGGGAAAGATGATGGGATCTTTTTCACAAACAAAATACAAATGGATGAAGAAGAAGATGCAATTACAGTTGGGGAAGAAAGATAACGATAAGGATGGCCTGACGCCGAGAGTGAGGATAGCATAACGTATTCTGTTAATCTCGTATCTCCCTCCCTCCGCCCTACTTAACTAGTTTTCGCTACAGAGCTACCTCCGTTCATAAAATCAGCAGAAGAAGAATTAAAAATTAAAATGGCCCAATTCTTCTTGTCCTGTAGGTTAAATCAGAAGCATGCACGATTGATTAGGGAAAACATCAACCCATACCCATTTGGGTTCCAAATGGATAAAGATGAAAACTTTGCTTCTGAGATCTCTAATTGCCTGCAGTTTTTCTCCTCCTGTAATAATATGAATATAATCAATTAAGCACAGCAACTCATGGATAAAAGAAATGGGGCCCTTAAAGGAGGAAATATGTGTCCCCATTTTTCCAATACCATTGGACGTGTAACGCAAGATTTTAACTGGCTTGTTCATGGATCCACGAAACTTGCAAATGGTGTCCGAATTTACAGTGGGAATGAAAATAATTAACATGAAACATATTTGTATTACTGTTTGTTACAGTGGGAATGAAACAGTTAGGAAGCAATCATGTTCTGTTGGAATGAAAATAGTCATCGGACATTTGTCAAAAGCAAACATCAAAGCTGTCCTTGGCAGATATATGCATCAATATTTTCATCAACCCCACGGATTTGCAGTAAGAACATAAACTCAATTCGTACATGTTGGGAAAATCGGATAATTTTCCCTCTAAGGTAAACAACTAGTGAAGTGAACCGATTCGGTAATACCCAGGAAAGACTGCCAAACGGACTCCTA
>JANIJH010000225.1:89190584-89201682 GCA_024520975.1 Erythroxylum areolatum | reverse complement strand
ATAAAGCTGAAATATGCGGTTATTTCTTTACAGTCAAACAAAAATAGATATGCAGAAAAGAATGAGCGGGAAAAAAAATAAGCACGTGAGCCACGTGAGTGCCAACAGAATGGGCCAAGGAGAAGCTCTCTGGGACCATTGGACGCAAGCCAGGCGAAGCCGAGGCTGCTAAAACAGAATCTGACGATGCCTCTCAAACTGCTAAAAACGCCAGAATCTGACGATGCCTCTCAAACTGCTAAAAACGCCATAGACAAAGCTTCTGGTGATTTCTTTCTGCAGATGCCCGTGTCTAGAAATTAATAGATAACTATCTGTGTTTGAATGCAGAAGCTGCAGAGTACGGCGCGGAGAAGTCCAAGGAGACTAAGAATGCAGCAAGCTAGGGACTTGACGAATGCAGCAAAACAGGAAGCGAGCGAAATGGTAGACGCTGCGAAGAAAAAGGCAGGTGAAACAACAGAAGTGGCGAAAGAGAAGGCACAGGAGACAAATGAAAGAGCAGAACACAGGGTAGAGGAGGCAAAGGAAGTTGGCAAAGCCAAGGAGAAGGGTGACGAGAAAGTTGAAGAAGGCAAAGAAAGTGGGAAGAAGGAAGAAGAAACAGAGGAAGAGATGAGGTGGGGTAGGGAGAAGGTTAAAGAAGGTTATGATACTGCTAAACAGAAAGCTGCAGAGGCATTGGATGCTGCCAAGCACAAGTCTGAGCAGATTCAAGACAATATCATGTCTGGTAGATCCATAGATGAGGAACTTTGAGTTTATCTTTTAGTAAGAAAATGAACACCTTTCTAATTGTTTTTGTTTTCCGTTGTATTTTGTATGAGACTGCATGCATGTGCGATCAGATGCCGCTTCTATTCGGGTATGTAGCTCTGTGTCCTTCACCATAAATTTATTTTCACGATAATTAGCAACTAAGAAAAAGAGGATGAAAGGGGTTTGTAGGTTTATATTTTATTGAAGCATATGATTGTAGAGAATTTAGTGATGATGAAAAATGGGATTCAAAGAACTTAATCACAAGTGAGACGAGCATGGGTCACAATTATAATAGTTTTAGTACCTATTTGAATGAACTTTTATCAGTATAGTTTTTGTCAGTAAAACTTTTCTAAGAAAAGCTTTTCTAAAAAGTTAGTTGACTATTTAGATGTCATTTAAAAAAGAGTTTCTTTAAAAGAGCTTCATACAATAGACTGTTTGGCAAAATAAAAATAAAAATCACTTTTAATTTTAACTATATTTTATTTTGTAATAAAAATTATTTATGCATATAAATATTATTTAAAATATATTAAACAATATGTAAAGCGCAATATATTAATTATTATATAATTTTAAATCATATGAAACA
Source organism: Erythroxylum areolatum (assembly GCA_024520975.1). Taxonomy (NCBI): domain Eukaryota; kingdom Viridiplantae; phylum Streptophyta; class Magnoliopsida; order Malpighiales; family Erythroxylaceae; genus Erythroxylum; species Erythroxylum areolatum. The sequence goes on along the minus strand of JANIJH010000225.1, from coordinate 89,200,325 downwards.
TAAATGAAGATATATCTAACCAAATCGTTTATATGGATTATAATATAAATAAAGTTAGTATAAAAATAAATATTAAAATATATAAAAAAGTTAAATAATATTGTATAAATTTCAAAATAACCTTGAAGATGTATTTGTGGATATTGTAAGAATTATGTGTAAAACATAAGAATAAAATAGACTAAAAATAGGTTTATTAATTGATTTGAAAAATCTACCTAAAATTTACTCTTTTTTTTAAGCTTCAGCTTATCAAAAATTTGTATTTTAACTTTTTAAAAAATTATTTTTATAAAAAAAGTGCCTTCAAATTTTATAATTAAACAGTCATTTAAAAAAAAATATTTTTTGCAAAAAAAAAAAAGAAGAAGAAGCTTATTTGCTCCTCAAAAACCAAACAGTCGCTTCGAATAAGACGATTTGGTGGAATGATATAGTTTTAAAAGAACGGAGCCAGCGAACCAACCCAAGGAAGAGATTATAATTTACAAAATACACCTACTTAGAGTTTGGTTTAGGAGTACCTTTGTCTCAGGCTAGGCCCGCACAACAGTAAATAAGACCAAGTCTGACGGATGTGAACCAAGGCCACATAATGCAAGTGTGAAAGAAAGGGACGCCTCCTTCAAATAAAAAAAATCCAAATATCCATTCCTCCAGTTCCAATCCATCCATCATCAAAAGATGACTTTCCGGTGAAGGCGGGTGGTCAGCCTCACAATCTTCTTTTGACAAAACTTTTTGTGGTTCCAAGAAGCAGGTGTAAGAAATACACCAAGTCGTACGTATAGGCTTCCGCTTTTCCCGTGATTCATCTCTTTTGAATGTTAGGTACAAGTGTTCTCCTAACAATCAAACCACTCGTTTCTTTACAACTCATTGATGGAATTCACTTTCAATAACCTCTCGTGTCATTTACCAATTTGCACGTGATAATACTACTAATTAGCATCCAAGTTATTCCCTTAAAAATGTTTCCATATTTTAAATCGAATGTCTCTCAAGTTTGTTACGATTTCCATTCATCATCATCAAACAACTAAGCAAGCAAGCATTTGGTTTGAGTACGAGAATAGCTACGGATATAGGTATAATAGTAAAAGAGGATGGGAATGAGTTTGAAAAGTAAAAAAATAATATTTAGTTTATAATTTGAGTTTCTGTATTAATACCAATAATGTTATTTGGTTTGTTGCATTAATAAGAATAAAAAATAATATAATACTATTTTATCCTCTTTAATTATTAAAAAATCAAATTAAATCATAAAATAATAATTATAAGAAAAAAAAAGGAGCAGATTGGTTTTATGATTCTCATTCAATATATAATCATATAAACTTTCATGTCATCAAATCATATAACAGATTGATTATTATCTTGATTAAATTATAAAACGAGAATATATGATAAAAAAAGGAGCTAAAGCTCCATTTATAATAAGATGAAACTAGATTCTATTCATTTCATTTAACATCAAATTAAAACGAGGGATTTCAGAAAATATACCTGAAGGGGCAGAATAATTTTTTTCATTGGTGAGACATGATAAGGCAGGATGGGAGATCGTAAAGAATTGAAAGGTAATAAAGAAGTAAAAGGATGATATAGCAAAGACTAGGGATAAAAGAGTAAAAAATAAACATGATAAAAACTTAGATTGTAATAAAAATTCAATACCCACTTCTCTTGGTGAATTTAGTAGATTTTTAAATTTAATAAAATAAATCTATTTCATTGAGATTAAAAATTTCAAAACAAACATTATTTTTTTTACAATTATTCTATTCTTTTGTTCCCGATCCTTCGAGTCAAACCACCTCTAAAGAATAGTATGTTTGAAGAAAAATGAATGCTTCCGATAAACATACGCAACACGAGGAGGAAGAGAGAAGGCGACTTATTAATGGCTTTTGTTTGTATCTAATTCATTGCATATGGGTGTGAGTATTGAGTGCTTTCGTTTTTTCGTAAGATTTGAAGTTTCAACGATTCATTACCTTACGTATATACATCACCAAATGGAAATTGCAAAGTCACGTATATTAATATTCTACACGCAAACTCAAGGGGAACCTTCTATTCCCACTGACGATTATTTGTACGTATCAGCTTTGAGAATAACTCTTCTATCTGATATTTTACTTAATCCTTATCTAGAAATGCACAATTTAGCAAAGCGACTTCTTCTATTTTACGTGTAATCCTGCCTAGTGGTCATCAAATTTATACAGGACATAAGGTTCTCCAATCCAAACTAACTTGTAAATGTGGGCATCAAGTTGTGTTTGATTGACTAATTTAATATAATTATTAAGGAATGGACGTGCAAGTGGGAAGTCCAACATTACGTACTACAATTAATTAAAATCTCCGTCCACATCCTCCTTGTGTTAAAAGATGATTGAAGAAATTGTACAGCCTACACGCTACAAAATGAATATATAATTGGAAACGTGTGCACGTGAGATGCAAGAAAAAAACATATACACGTAAAATTTACTTTTCCTTTGTTTTTTTTTTTCGGACCGTTCGAACAAAGTCAATACGTTTGACCAACCCAATCGGAAAACTGTCTTAAATAAAACCAAAGGTCGGTAAGTAACGGCGAAAGTCATGATCGGGGGTTAATTAGGAAGTAATAAGAATTAGGACAAGCAGATATAAAAAGAATGGAGGGTGGGTAGATAGCGACAGGCACGCCAAAGCTGCGGCCCATGGAGCAGGAGCAGCGTGATCCTCATGTCATGTTTCGTTTTCTTTGTTATTTTTATTTACTTTTACATGAATGATTATTATCCATGTGATATAATAATAATAAATAAGTACTGCATGTTGTCCACGTAGACACGGAAATAAGCAAGTCAGCATCTTTAAAACGCATCATCCGTCCATGATCCAACCCCTCCTCACAACTAACAACACAACACACTGTTGACGGTTGCTGTCTTCATTTCGGAGGGAGAAGAAGATCATTGGGTTGGTTTCGGTGGATGGTGAGGACGAATAAGGAACAAGAAGAAGAAAGAGGAGGAGATCAGGATCAGAAGACGACGACGGGAATGCGACTGGGAAAGTACGAACTGGGGAAGACACTTGGTGAAGGGAATTTCGGGAAAGTGAAGTTGGCCAGGAACATTGAATCTGGTCTTCCTTTTGCTGTCAAGATCCTTGAGAAGAATCGCATCATTCACCTTAAGACTACCCATCAGGTACCAGTACCAGAAACAGTACCACCACCTTCGATTTCACATTCATCATCGACCATCGTTATCTAATGCGTCCCTACTACCTGCCATTCCTTTTCTTTCTCTTACAATGCTTCATTTATTATTCCATCCTCCCAACTCAGTTTAGTTGCATCACATTGTCTTCCCAAGCTTGGGCACCGTCTTCTTGTTTAACCATTTTCAGATCAAGCATAATTGATTCGATTGGAAACTGCTACCTTTTTGTGTCCATCTCAATCTATCTAACTACAAAAATGGGAATTGGGTAATTGCAGATAAAGAGGGAGATTGCCACCTTAAAGCTCCTCAAGCACCCAAACATCGTCAGGCTACATGAGGTTTGCTACTTACTGTTAATTGTCTCTCTCTTTCTTTAGAACATGAATGAGCAGTAAAAAACAAGTAAATAATAGTGGATACCTGTATTGATGTGTGATTGAAGAATAATCGCAGGAATCGCGGGGAGACCATGAGATTCTTATTAGTATTTCCTAATTTTTTTTCCCTATATAGATAATTAGGTCAAGTCGTATTAAGAAAAGGGTAGATATATAATCAAATCAGGATTAATTATAGTATTAAATGCTGACAAATGAAACGGACGTGTCCTGACTCCTGACATTAATTTGTGGTCACAATGATCTAAAACAGATGTGGGTGAGGCAAAACCAAATTTCTTCGTTTTGGTCCTCTTAAGATGTGGCCTTCACATTTTTCATTATGAAGAGGAAAACGATTTTCTCATAAAAAGGGAATTATGAACCAGAGCTTGCTGAGTCCTTTCTCATCCAATAATTGTTGAATTTGGAAAATTATTATGGTTATAATTACTATGAGCAGGTTTAAATTAGGAACAGTAAAAAGTAGTGATTATATCATACCATGGAAATGATCAAAATCTGGTAAAAAGCATTTGGTGTTGTTAATAATCAAGTGGGAAAGAGAACTAATAATATTTTTAATTCTATGATAAAATAAAGAGCATACCTTAATCTAGTTGTCTTTAAATTATTTTCTCGTTTGACAATAGTATCTAAGATAGTACCATCATTTTAAAGAGTTCCAAGAATACAAATAAGCTGACCAATTCGCATGGAAATGTTCCCAAATTACCCAACATCCCCTCTTTTGTGGGACTTGTTCTAGTCTCATAAGTCATTAAATATATTGTTAATGACTATTAATATTTTTCTATTTAAAGAAAAGAGGTAGTAATTCGCTGAAAGGAAGAGCTATGGGGTCCATTGCTTTTCCCAAGTGAAATTATTCATGAAAACTAGGCCCTGCCCGTACGATTTTACATTTCTCACCAAATATCAGTTTGGTTATACTAGTTGGTAGATATTTCCGGATCTCATTATTGATTGCTTCCTATCAGCAAAAGTACAGTAGCCCTTGGTTTACTCTTTTTATTTTTCTCTTTTTTTGGGTAATGGCTAATGAGTGAGTTCTAGATAATGCAAGTAAAGTTGCTTAAATTACACTTTTCATTAGCTTTTCTCTATTTCTTCCATTATGGTTGAAGATTGTCAACCTGAAATGAATAAATTCATAATTGCAGGTGCTGGCAAGTAAAACAAGGATTTATATGGTACTTGAGTATGTAACTGGAGGCGAATTGTTTGATAGAATTGTAAGCACTAGCTCTCTTATCTCATTGTGTTCATACTACGTTGAACTGATTAAGAGAATTCATTAAAAAAAAAAACTTGCACGTTTTCATCATACCATACACTACACAGGCATCAAAGGGGAGGCTTCCTGAAGCTGAAGGCAGGAAGCTTTTCCAGCAGTTGATTGATGGTGTTAGCTACTGTCACGACAAAGGTGTTTTCCATAGGGACCTCAAGGTATTACATTACTACTACTTACTACATATTGTTGTTAGTATATAGCTACTTTTCTTATGTACAGCTTTTCTTTTTTCTCCCCCCACAGCTAGAGAACGTTCTTGTTGATACCAAAGGAAACATTAAGATCACTGACTTTGGACTCAGTGCATTGCCTCAACATTTTCGGGTGTGCATTTCAACCTTTAAGTATATGATGTGAGTTGGATGTTTGATTGATTCCTTTCTCTGACGTTTGTTCTTCCGCAAATTCCAGGATGATGGCTTACTGCATACTACTTGTGGAAGTCCCAACTATGTTGCACCTGAGATCCTTTTGAATAGAGGCTACGACGGTGCCACTTCAGATATTTGGTCCTGTGGTGTTATCTTATACGTAATTCTCACTGGATTTCTTCCTTTTGATGATAGAAATCTCGCTGTTCTTTACCAGAAGGTTGTTCATTCGTTCAACTGTTTCTGCCTTGTTGCATTCCTATTTCTTTTCACTATCTAATGTTTGCTTGACTGTTTTCACTGGTTATCAGATCTTCAAGGGGGATTATCAAATACCTAAATGGTTGTCATCTGGTGCTAAGAACCTAATTAGGAGAATTCTCGATCCAAATCCTGCTACCAGAATTACAATTGAAGGTATTAAAGCTGATGAGTGGTTCAAGGAGGGCTATACGCCTGTTGAAGCTGCAGATGAAGATGAAGGCATACATGTTGATGAAGAAGCATTCACGATGCATGAAGTGGTAACTATGAGCTTCTAATTTATTTGTCTTTTCCCTTTTTGGAACGTCAATAATAGTCTTTTTTCCGGTTATGTTAACTGAAACCATTGTTTTCCTGTTATAGCTGTCTGAAGGGGAAAGAAGTCCAGGATCGCCTGCCCTCATCAATGCTTTCCAGTTAATTGGAATGTCCTCATGCCTAGACCTCTCAGGCTTCTTTGAGAAAGAGGTGCATCTCTGTTCCTTGCTTCCACAGTACCCCAAAAAAAAAAAAAGAAAATGTAATGTCGACTGTATCTCAAGGTTTGTACATTTTGTCTGAATGAATTAGGATGTTTCTGAGAGAAAGATCAGATTTACTTCCAATCACTCCATGAAAGATTTGCTTGAGAAGATAGAGGATATTGTGACTGAGATGGGATATCACGTCTTGAAGAAAAATGGAAAGGTTAGTGAAACACTATTTTTTAATGTTTCTTTTGTTGGTAAAAAGCAGCAATAGCCTGCGATTACACGATTTGGCGTTGTTGGTGGCTAATCAAGAGCTTGTGATGTTCCTTTGTGTAGTTGAAGTTGGTGCAAGAGCAAAAGGGGAAGAGAAATTTGCGTACCCTTTCTGTTGCTGCTGAGGTAAATTTGTTCAGCTTGTACATCAGTACATGTACACAAAACAATCCAATTTGTTGAACAATGCACACTTTTAAGGTAGTCAAAGCTTATATTCTTTTGGTACTAATTTGTTTCAGGTGTTTGAGATAAGCCCATCCCTCTATGTGGTTGAATTAAGAAAGTCCTATGGGGATACTTCAGCATATAGACAGGTATATATATCTATATATATGTAGTAACCTCTGGTCTTATGTGTGTGTTATGTCATTATCTTCTGATTGTTGACTTGCAATGTATGATGTGTGCAGTTATGTGAAAAGCTATCAAATGATTTAGCCGTTCCTCCAAGTCAGGGCCTTTTGACTACGGAAGTGTGAATATAACAATAGTGTTTCCGGAGGAGAGGTAGCAAATCTCAAGCGGATATGAGAATACGAGAGTAGACGTAGAGATGTAAGCATGAAATAGGGTTTCAAAGGGCGATGTTGTTACTTCAGTGATATGTTTGTTTAATGTACAAGAAGTTTGTGGACTAAAGTTACAAGTATAATAAAGTTGCTTTAATACAAATGAACACCAATGCGTTTGATACATCATTAGTTACATTTAAAAGAATATATTTGATTCTTAACTGGCGAGCCTGTCACCAAGCTCTTTACTATATACCTGAATCAACCCACTGTCTTCTGCAATTTGAAGTTTTTGACACAAAAAGCTCTTATATTCAGCATCTCTATCCTCTAATTTACGCATGAATTCCACCTGTAAAGCAACAATGATAAAACAAATACATATCTTCTGTCATTTCTAGTGTATACTGAAGTGGGAAAGCTTCAATACTTACCTGTTCCAGGAAGATATCAAATTCATCAGAGCTCAGAGAACCATCACTGTTAGAATCAAGGAGTTGCATCATCTCACGCGCATCTTCTCCAGGAGCACCAAGCTCTTCCATCACTTCCATCAGTTCCTCCATGCTAATCCTGCCATCATCGTTCTTATCAAGAAGCTGAAATACCCGATCTCTCTGGTCGCTCTCGATTGCTTTAGCAGAAGGAATATCTCTAAGTCGAATTGCCACGAGTTCAGCTGCAGCCAACATTATGGCCTTGAGCCGCTTTGCCTGGATGGCCATCAACCACAACTTGGTTACCTCTCTTAAAGAACAGACTGGCCCAGTAAATTCTACTACAAATCATGTTTAGCTAAAAGCTATCAAGACAAAGAGGCATTAAGCGCTTTTTTACAAGTCAAGTTCTTTCCAGCTAGAACACCAACCTCTTCTGGATCAGTAAGACCACCCTTGTACAATGAATGGGATGCTGTTCCAGCAACTGCAAGCCGGTCCATCTCTGTAGTCCTGATTTGTATTTCCATAAGTGGTCTAGTGTAGCCCTTCTCACTCACATCAACAGCCATATGTAAACTTCTATACCCATTTGGTTTTGGTCTGGTAATGTAGTCTTTGGTTCTGTGAGGTATTTCCTTCCACAAAGATTGGATAATTTCACGCGTTCTGTAGCATGCTTTTTCCCCTGCTTCTTCCGACACATCTTCTTCTCCAAGCCTAGGAGTGAGTATGACTCGCAGACCCAGAACATCATTTACTTCATCTGGTTTCCTACCATCTTTCAGAAGCTTCTTCATTGTGCTGTACCTACTCTTAAACCGGCCTTTGACAGAAATGTCGTCCACCATGTCAACCAAGATAGGATCAGCTTTCAGGGATTGGAGAAGCTGATCAGCGTAGACTTGAATAAGTGGCTTGCTCCCAGTCTCGTGGCTGCGCAACCATGTGTCCAGGTATAGATAAGAGTAAGGAAAGAGGTAGCGGAAAGACAGATCCTCGAGCTCCAAAGAGAGGGAATTGGTTCCCACAGCATGAGCCAATGGGGCGTGTATTTTGAAAACTTGAAGAGCCAAGAGCTGCTGTTGATATCTAGGAAAATGTTGTAAATGCCTCATTAGATCAAGCTTCAAAGCAAGGTCCAGGACAACAGCTCGAATATCATAGTAGGAAAGGCAAAACTTTCTCAAAGCAGAAGCACTCTCATCATCCAAAAGTTCAATTCTTGAGGGAATGCTTGACATGCGCAAACTCTCGTGAAGTAGATGAGCAGTTCCAGAACTAATCCGATCTCTGACCTCTTGAATGGATATGGCACCAGCCTCAAAAGCTTGCCTTAATATTCCCGCAGATATAACTTCAGCATCCATCTACATTCTTAGAATAATAGCAAAGATGAAAAAAACAGTAAAATCTAAAACATGGAGATTTGTTGTTAAATAGTTAAAAACTTAAAATTGATGTAATTAAGAAAGAAAAAGTAGCTTTCCGAGAAGGAGAAGTTGTGAATTTGAAGGAAAATTTGAAAAAAGAAGACGAAGAAGTGGGAGAGGGTAAACCTGAAGATCGGCGAGAAGAAGAGCAACGGACAAGGCCTTGGAAAGAGGGGAGCGAGAGTCAGGAGGAGAGAAAGGTAAATTGAGTAAACTAGGAATGCAGAGCTTGAGAGACTTGAAGAGCAAGCGTGATGAACTTGATGACACAACATTCATCCTCTCTGTCAGCTGGTTAAAAGCACCCACTAGCTCCACAACCATCTTGCCGCCAGCGTGCTCTGGTCCATTTGCGGTGGCGGCTATAGTCCATTTGCGGTGGCGGTGGGACATGAGAGGAGAAGACGTTGGTTTTGGTGAACAACTTTGCTGCTGCTTAGAAGGTGAAAGGCCAAGAATTTGCAGTTGTTGAAGGGAAAGCTCCATTCTTTTCTTTCTTAATCACATCACTTTGATCATCTATGGCTTCCCAATCCCATGGCAGCAGGTAATAATCGTTAAAAACGAAAGAATAATTAAAGCCTTCAAATTGGGCTTGCTACTGATTTTGGGCCAGGCCGACCACTGCTAAGTTTGTATTTTATAATCCTAAAACCCGACTCCCCTCCATCTTCCTCGTACTATTCCTCCCTCACAACGGAGCTCACTGTTTTGGAGTGTATTGGATAATCAATGGAGCTAACTGTTTTACCACCCTTTATATCTGGCTTCTTACTTCTTGAATCCTTCTTACAGATATAATTCTGATTATGTGGTGGTAGGTGATAGAATTTATCGTTGCTGAAATTTAAATTTGCTTCTCCGTTGATGTTGACCTAGATTGGTAATATGTGACTAGCATTCAGAGGTCGTTCAGGGATTACATGAATGCATTCTTCGACTGGAGCCGGATAGTGTGAGAAGGATCTCTGCATTTAGGCAGGCAAGACCTTAGTTGAAGGTTAATATTTAGCATGCATATTGATTTCATTAGATGTTCTTAACATTTTGGAA
>JANIJH010000225.1:89173949-89190460 GCA_024520975.1 Erythroxylum areolatum | reverse complement strand
ATTTTGGCTCAATACTTCGAAGTCTGATATGTACATCTACCCCTACCAGCTGCTTGGTGTCAACAACATGGAATAAGCTGCTTAGAGCTGCAACGGGTAGCTGTCCGCATTCTAAGACAAACTTGCTCTTCCTTCTTAAGTGAACAACATTCCTGGAGCATATATGATCAGATCCATAGCCAGTGACATCATCACTTCGCGCAGAAAAGATTGGATGACCTTGTCTTTGTTCACTACAACTTGCGACTTAGAGAATGCCAATTAAAGAAAAGGACCACTGGTTCAATGTCCCTTGACAATGTGCTGCTTGAACGTTTTCTCGATGACTGGATTGTAGAACCAGAGAAACACTCCATGCAAGAGGATGAGGTACAATCCCGTGTCTTGTACTTTGTAACTTGACGCAGTAAATGGAAAACTTTTGGCCCTTCATGTAGAATAACTCACTCCCGTCATATGGCCTATTAAGTTTTTGGTGGATAAAGCTAACTTCCTCATCAACCATCTATTTTATCCCACCTTCCAGTTTAATACCATAGATTAGCGTCTTATTGGCAATGACACCTAGCAAACACGAGGAAGCTGCTCTTTTTTTAGGTTGCTAAAACTCGTATTTTTCAATGCCACATTCTCCAGAGTGCTTGGAACACTATGCTTTGCGTGAAAATGCTGAAGTCTGTGTTTGATATCATGACAACCTAATTGGAGTTAGTTTCCTGTGATTGTTTTGTGCGTGCCTAATTGAACCATTATCAAATATGATTCAGAATTCAGAATCGGGAAAATGATTAACGTCAGGAACTCAACTCAGTACCGGAAGTTAGAATCTCACTGGATATCAAAGAAATATAATATGTTATGTTGAAATATGGTTTTAGTGGAATTAAATCGTGCTAACATTCTATTTGAAAGTGTTTCAGGAACTTCTGTGCAGTGGAAGTGGAATCTTATACGAAGATGGATATGAGAATCAACTGATTGACTATGCAGGAGTGACAGAGACAGCAGTTATGGATCCTTGGATGTTGATCCTGCTGCTGTTGGTGGTATACCCAAATTTTTTTGACAATGAAGATGTCGAGTGATTAGTTGGAATTCACTACAATATCTCCAACTGAGAAGTGAAATTGTAAGAGCGAGCTTAGTTGTTAACTGTAACTACAATACCTCCAACTGAGGTTGGAGCCGTGAAATTGTAAGCGCCAGCCTAGTTGTTAACTGATAACTAGTAAAGAATTCCAATGAAATTCTATCATTTGAGCTTCGAGTACGAAGAAATTCTAATATTTGGAAATAGAGAAAAAGTATTACAAGTGATTTTCTTCAAGGCTGACCATAGTTGAACAATCCATCATCATGATGTTTTAACTCATTTTAACTTACTTTGTAATGAAAAAAGAGCATCATCCAGGCTGATTAAGGCCAAAGTCAAATGCTATTTCATACAGATTCCCTTTAAACTAAATAATATCTATCCAACATTCCTACAAAGTAAACTAAACGCTGAGAATTTCGATTTCACTGAAGGTCAGATCAACATTCATGGCAGAGGTTCTTGTGAATCTCCCAGTCGAGACAGGTGAAGGTATGCATCAGTGCCTGTGTAAAGTGGAAACAGAAACCGAATCCAGTCGGGACACATACAAAAACTGGTTGAAACAGGAAAAAATCATAAACACCTCAACACAAGGATCCACTCACCGTATCCTTCCATAGAGATTATCTGCAGATCACCTCCAAAATACCTAGCATATAAGCGGCTAATTGGAAGACCAAATCCATAACCAGCCATTGTTACTGTATCAGCCGTTCCAAGATCAGAATGCTCATTCAGAGGATTTTTTGCAGTGCTATAAAGGTATGTGAAGATTTTGGGAAGGCCGCTCCTCGGAATCCCACCTCCCTCATCCGACACCTATTACTCCAACAAGGGCAAGTTGTTAAGAATTTAGTGATCAGAAACGTACGCCAGGGCATGCCCTGTATAGAATCAAGTTATCATGCACAGGGACACATGAGGAAATCCAGTGCAATGAGATGATGTTTAAAGCAGAACACCTTTATGGCAACATCCTCAATTCCATCAGCAACTATTATTTTGATAGGTGGAACCACTTTATCTGAATCCATGTAACGCTCTTGGACAGCTCTCAAGGAATTCTTAACCAACTCGAATACCATAAGGTGCAGGTGTGCTGGAACATAGCTGATACACATGCTAGGGCATTACATATAGATAGATGTGCAAATTTCTAATTGCTTGCAACGAATGCAATTCAATGCACTAAACTAAGAACTAGAACCAAAACCAAAACCAAATCCAAAACCAAAAAGCAATAAGTCCATACAAAAACTGTAAATGGTAAGGAAGGCACAAAAAGCAGAAGAGCCAACTGCACAAGGAAAAACACACAGAAATTAATCAACTTACGGGAATGTAAAGTTAGGATCCCCGTAGATGGTAAAATAAGGTGAACTTCCATACTCCCTTAGACAAATAGCACGGGCATCCTCGCTAGCATTTTGTGCAACCTCAACCGGAGACATTTTTGTATTAATACAACCCACACATTGTGGAGGAGGATTTGGATTGTGCAACTCAACATGCTGCCCTGAGTACCATCCAAAATCCAAGAGCATATACAAAGAGTTTATATGTAGAAGTCCACAGAACTACATGATGCTGAAAATGGAAAGCAAGCAGTTCATATTCAGAAGTTATTAAGAAGCTAAAACCAACCAATAAGCATTCTAATCCCAATTCTTGACATGTAAAACCGATCCAGAAACTGATGAATCTCAACCAGATCCTCATACATGCTTGGATCCATTTCTTTCTTCAATTGTTGAACGCCTAAAGCCATTGTCGGGACCACATTGTTGTGTCTAACCTTGATTGCTTTTATCATTTTTGTAAATTCTCTCTCATCACTTGTATCTTTGATTTCAGGAAAGGATCTCAGATCACGGAAAGAATCCAGATACCAGTCTCGCACCTTAAAATTAAAGTTAATCAGAATGAGATGGCGTGTTATCAAAAAACAAATACAAGCCTTCATCGAAAAAGCAACCATGTGTACCATGGACTAGCTAAATTCTCAAATAAGAACTAAAGAACCCTTTTTGGCTCAGATCATGTTGATTCATCCCTGAATATCCATTAACAAACTATTAGTAAAACTGTTGCCGAAATTAGTAGGTGAAACTGAAAAAACTAATAACAAGCAGTGGAAGGCAAAGGAAAGTAGAGGTTTGTAGACATTTACTCCTGAAACCTAGAAGGATGAAAGTGGCTTTCCACTGAAAAGCAAGAAACACTACCCTTTCCTAAAGCTGGAAACAAAGAACAGATTTGTTAGTGAACGACAAGATAATTAGCAACTAATTACGATGGATCAAAGACTGGAAAGCAAAAAGTTATTACCTAAATGACACTGCAAAATCCAGCTCTATTCCAAGGAGAGGAGGAAAGAAAAGCAGATACTAAGCAAAGGGACTATATTTTAAAATAAAGGCAAGGACAAAAGGAATAATATAACCAAGAAATCCAAGTATATTAGATGACCTATAGTCAACTTCCCATAATCTCAACTCTGGTAATGAGTCAAAAAGAGGACTCTTTCTTCCTTTTTATACCACTTAGGAAACGAAAACAAACTAAAAGGTGTAAGAACCTCCCACCCAACTACAATGGAAACCCACTTCTTGTGAATCGTATCTCATTAATCACAAGCAAATAATAATAAACAATTACAGGGAACAAAAAAAAGGGAAAGGATTGTGAATATGATGACATATGCAAGCAAAAGGAGAAGTGTGATAGAATTGAAAGGTTGCAAGAGAAAAATGACGGATGGTGCACCTTCAAAATGGCAGGCTTCTCAGATAAACCGTAAGGGAGGTTCTCGAGTTCGAGAGCTCTCCTAGCAATCCTAATTGGTAATTCCTTGTGAAGAAACTGAGCTGAAATGAGCAAGTTCCTGTCAGTGGGTTTGGACCCAAACTCCATCATGTACCTCAGGCTTACCCCTGTCTGCTTCATGCTTCCCCATCTCTGCACTTCCTCCATCATAGTTTTGGACAAGAACTCGCACGCTTTCTTTGCCGCCATGTCTGTCTGGCTTTTTGGTAACCAAAGCTAAGATCTTTTATACCCGATTGTTTATCTTTGTGGAAGTAATTTTAAAGATTCCGATTCAGAATCAAAAAACCATCTCCACAACCCCACCTTCGTACATGAACATGCAACCCCTTTTATCCAAAACCCAGAAGTACGTCAATGCCAAACCAATATATGAGATTAGGCAGACAGAAAAGAAAGGAAAAAAGAGAAAGGGTATGGACAAGTGGGGCTGTGGGAGGGATGAGCGAGCTGTGTCTACTCTACTCTGCCCCTGAAAAAGCTCCAATCTTTAACCACTTCTCAGTGGTTCTTAAAAGGTTCTCAAGATCAAGACTTTCCGTGAGTAGTTTGGCTACCATCTTAGTACGTGACCAGATGTTTTATCATATGAATCTCCGTAACTAATTACATACAAATGTTTTGTATCAATAAAAGATAGAAATTGAAGATTTAAATTAGATAACTGTATCTATAAATATAATCAAGAAGATAAATATAATATTTATTCTTTCCATAAAAACATAAATTCCTTTTTCCAGTGCATTTCCGATTGTAAAAATATATAATATTATTATATTAATATCTTCTCACCAACTTAATCAAAATGCATTTTAAAAACAGCTTTTTTGGGGCCGTTTCTTTTTTGTTTTATTGCAGTTGGGACTTGGGAAGGATTATCGGCTTAGCCTACTCTCCATCCGTCTAGCCCCTTCCAGTTGTTCACAAAATTCAGTCTTTCGTTCAAAGGGTTTGAAAATTAGGATTTAGGAAGGTTTTGGTTTCCTTATCCTTCCACAATTCCCCGTCTTTCGGGGTTAGTTAGTTTCCATCTGCTGTACTTTTCTACGACTGCGAGTGGAGGAGGAACTGGAGAGGAAAGATAGAGACTTGGGTTCGGCGAAGTGGGATTTTTTTTGTTTTCATTATTTTGGATGTTGAGATATAAGTAAGAAGAGTATAAAAGAAGTTTAGAGTTTTTGAGAATTATTCAAAGGAAAGGCCGGAGATAAGCAAAAGAGATTCCGGCTTCTCTGAAATGGCGAGTGACATGCAGATGAGCCCTCAATTGGAGCAGATCCATGGTGAAATCAAGGACAATTTTCGAGCTGTCTCGTATGTTTTTCCTTTCTTTGCAAAGTTTTTACCTTTTATCTCTTTTCTGTTCAAAATTGCATTTTTCCTTTGATGCATATATGTATGACCGTCAATCTCCAGATCTGGGTTTACCATTTTGCTTCTTCTGCTTATTTTTTTTTATGGCGTTATTAGTTTACCACCACCTTCTGATTCTGTTACCTGCTTTTGTAATTTTTTTTTCCTTTTTGTTATTGTGTTTTTGTTACATATTTTCTTAACAACTAAGCTGAATACGGTCCACTAGCAGAAAGAAATCAGTAGTCAGTTTAACGTTACGATCATTGTCTTTCTGAAAAAACAATATGTTTTCACAACTATTGTTTGTTTTTTATGCCCGTTTCAATACTGCTGAGTTAATCTCAAGGCATCTGTAGTTCAGCTGCTAATCCCATTTTGCCTATGAATTTTAAACCGTTTTACTCATTCTCATGGTGCTGAAGTCTGAATACAAGTTATTCGTATCTGATTGTACACATACGCGTAGATGGGATTGCTTATGTTACTATATAATCCTTACTCTAGTAGATTGATGATGGTCATATAGATTTGCATTATTGCTCTTTGTTACAGGAATGGCTTCCAGAAGCTGGATAAGATTAAAGATTCCAATAGACAAAGCAAACAGCTGGAGGAACTTACGGGGAGGATGAGAGAGTGCAAAAGGTGTGCCACATATTGAACATTTCTTTTATTTCCTATGACTTTCCTGTCTGCAGAATTTTGGAACATCTCCTTTGTTGCGTCTGTTTACTCGAGTGATACTATTTCAAGTTCTCCTTCAATGAATGTAAAATATGCTTATGTATATTCCGCATTAGATTTCTTTCTGTTGGACTCTCTTATTGGATAAGTCTGTTTCTATGGGCTTGGTGTACTTGATCTTGAAAATGAGTTGTAATTTGAAATCTTTGGTGGTCTTGTTCAACCAAGAAATTCAGGTTTTTCATGCTGCGAGATGGCCTCTACTTATCTTACTCTTCCTATACTCATCTTATTATTCCTCTACATCTTATTCTCTATGCACAAATATTATAAAGCTCAGTTATGACATACTTATTATGTTGCACATAGTAAATATTCCATAGTACATTGGTCTCTACTTTTGTCCTTTCCTGCTGAAGTGACGAATATTGCAATTAACTGTTACAGATTGATTAAAGATTTTGATCGTGAAATCAAGGATGAGGAGAGTAAAAATCCTCCTGAAGTTACCAAGCAACTAAATGACGAGAAGCAATCCCTGGTTAGATCTTTTTAAATCTTATAACTTCCTTAGATTTTCTTTCTTAGTTGACATGTATAGCTTGTTTGTTAAATGGTTATTTTTCTGCAGATAAAGGAATTGAACTCTTATGTGGCTCTAAGGAAAACGTAAGTTCACCCATTTGTTTAATTCACAGGTTAGATATCATGAGTTCGGAGTCTTGAAATGTTTGGGGTTGAAAAGCAATACTTTAAACAATACCGGTTTGTTCTAAGCATATGCAAATGTCATACCAAGTTAGAATATTTTTGATAGAAACTCGTGATGGGATTAATTGGTAAAGTAACTCTAATGAGTCTACAGTGCTAAAATGTGATATTAAATTTGATAGGGACGTCTTCATAGAAATAAGTTCCTTTAGATTTCATGTGGCTCTCTCTGTGGTGGGATTTCAGGTATATGAATACACTTGGTAATAAGAGAGTTGAACTTTTTGACATGGGAGCAGGAGCTAGTGAACCCACTGCTGAAGAAAATGTTCAATTGGCTTCAGGTGGAAGTCTTGTTTCTTTGTGTTTCTAATTCCGTGATGGCAGTTATTATATCATATAAATGCAGATATGTCCTGCTAAATGTCTCATTTTTACCTGTTTTGCGTATGCTTGCTACTTCTATTTCTTTGGAGTTGTTAACCTTCAATGAATGCAGCATGTATAGCACATGCTTCACTGCAACTTCTGCCAAGCAAGATATAACTGAGGTTGGGGGTCGGCAACACCTTTCATCCCTTGCTTTTTGTTGCATCAAATTAACAGAACACATAATTTTCCACCCCTTGCTTTTTGTTTCATCAAATTAAGAGAACATATATTATTGTGGATAACTCCCGTTCTTCTTCTTTGATCCCTGATGTGGTAAAAGATAGTTCTAATTGCTGGTCAGCTTCATCTCAGATCGTACTTCTGTTTTGTAGCCATGTCAAATCAAGAACTTATTGATGCTGGAAAGAAGACGATGGATGAAACAGATCAAGTCATTGAACGCTCCAAAAAGGTAACCAATCTTGTGCACTTTGCTTTTCGAAGTGTTTATGTTATTAGTATTCTGAACTTCAGATTTTACCCTTAGGTTGTTGAGCAAACGATTGAAGTGGGAACACAAACTGCTGTTACATTAAAAGGCCAAGTGAGCATGAGACCTATCATCAGCTATCACACTTGTTTCCTGAATTTATCCTCATTCTTAAATGCTTCACTCATGATTGTTCTAAAACACTGCAGACTGATCAAATGGGTCGTATAGTTAATGAACTAGACACAATTCAATTTTCAATTAAGAAGGCCTCACAGCTGGTGAAAGAGATTGGAAGGCAGGTTAGTTAGTTACTGGTCTTGTTATACTTCTGTTCCTTTATTACTTTTGTTTTTCACCCGTCTTTGTAAACTACTGAACTTTCTCCATTTGTTTTCTTTTTTCAGGTGGCAACAGATAAATGCATAATGCTATTTTTGTTCCTTATTGTCTGTGGTGTAATAGCTATTATTGTTGTGAAGGTATTCTCTTCAGCTATTGATATTGTCAAACATCCTTATGCTATCCTATTCACATCTCTTATGGCTGCGAAAAATTGCGATAATTGCAACCGTGATAGTTACAGTCTTCAATAACACCTCTCTAGGAACATAAAAAGTATATGATATGTGTGTTGTCCTATACCATTTCCATCTGCCGTGCTGTATTAATTCTTTCTCCTTATTACCTTCTTCTTTTTGTTTATTTTACATGTATCATTTGCATGTATGTTTGCACATCATACTTGCATCCATTGTTATCTGAAGTCAAAGGTTGTGGAGTTGTGACTTCTGTACTTTTTCAGATTGTCAATCCCCACAACAAAGACATCAGGGATATTCCTGGACTCGCGCCACCAGCTCCTTCAAGAAGGCTTTTATATTTGAGGGATTCAGTAAACTGAGTGAATTCACGAGGACAATCATGAATCGGTTGTTTTGCTTCCCAGATTTTTGTGGTTTATGCTATTGAGAACAAAAAGGAGTGGTGGGAAGAATACTATTTGCTGGCTTGGCTTTCATCTTCTTATTCTCATTCTTCAATATCTTTTGTACTCTTATATTCATTACGTACCTGAGCTGTTGTGTAACTAAGGTTAATGTAAATCACGTCCGAGTGTATTCTTGCATTGTTTGATGTTTTGCTTGTGTAAACATGTTTTGATTGTGGCACAAAGTTTGGAAGACCTGAGTTACACGAATAGGCTTCAGTCAGTTCATGTTTTGGTCTGATATCTTGAGCACTGCAGCTTGTTTACGTTATTGAAATTGACAGTAGTTGAGGTGACCATATTTGAGGCTCCAACGTGGCCCAGCTCAGTCAGCCACATGGGTGTGTGAATCACATGTTTTTATCTTATTTGTTTCTCATTCACCTGCTCTGTTGTTTGTTGTCCACACCTGGTTGCATTGCATATTTTTTTGTAGATCTACATGTAACAAAAAAAAACGTAGTATAGTAATAATACAACAAAATATTATAAATAAGTGATGCATGTTAAAAAGAATAAATAAATAAAACTACAATAAATAAATAAAATACAATTTTTACTGAAAAATGTGTATCAAAGGAACCCTTACAATCTAGGTAGCAAAAATTAGAACTTTAATAAAATAAAAAAACTATCAATAAGATACGAACGTGAAGAGTTTTTAAAATCACTAACCAATTCTGTTGTATGCATTAATCAACTGTTAAAAATAAAAATTGCATTGGTTCATTTTAACAATTAGAGCAAACCAAAGTGACTATTATTAAGATTGTACAGACATAAGCCTTATCAGAGTCACGACGGGTGAGCAGAGAAATATGTTGAAGTGAAAGAACAAGAGAAGATCGGCCAAGATGAAACCATAAGATCATTCCATGCATAAAGAAAATGATAAAGACCAGTGGATTGAGAATCTTTTTGCATGTTTCCTTATTATGACAGAAATACAAAAAGACGAGTCCTTCCAATCCCGTAAAGCCAAACCCGTATAATTTTGGGGTTATACATAGTGGTAGCAGTTGTTGTAATAACATAAACATTAATCACAGCCTTCCTAGACAGGATTAGGTGCAAGCAAACAACTTTTTGTTAAAGAAAAGCAGACCCACATCTGCATATAAGAAAATGAAGTGTGTTTAGAGCTAATCTGACATGGGCTATAATAATTAAAAAAAAAAAGGACAACCAACCTAATCAATACCTAAAGCTAAAATAAGATTAGAGATGACATTAGTGAAGCTTCAACCACCGTAGTCCGTAGACTAATTGGATTAGGACCTACAAGTTGTGGTAAACAGGCACTAATCATTAGACAGTCTTTGGCTTGCTTATAAAAAAACATTTCATCCCTGCTGCTTCTGATCTGATCTGTTGTGTGGTTAACAAGCAAAAGAGTTTAGATAATGAGAATGCGATGTCTATCCCTCAAGTAAAGTTTCCCAGTATCCTATTTAAGTTTTAGAACCTAATCATGTCAAGTTAGTATTATTATTTTTAGTTAGTTATCATGTATATTGCCTTTCCTGGAAGCTCACTGGATTGGGTTCCTTTGAACAGGAAGGTTACTTGACACTTTAAAAACCGCTTTTTTGGCATAATTATTTTATCAAGCTTTAATTAAGTTAGTGGTTTAAGACAAGCTATTGACTTAAAAAGTTTCAAACAACATCTGCCCCTGGTGGGGCCTTATACAGAGATAGATCAACATATTATGTCGATGTGTCTTATGTTTCAGGAAAAATAATATGTAGGAAACAGCATTCTAGTGTTGAACAAGCTAAGTACATACAGGTGGCATGTAGCACATTTACTATAAGCCACCATAAGATGGGGATGGATTGATAGTGTGTGTGTAAAGACACTGAACAATTGTCTACCAACTCTTTGCAATGATGCGAATCAAAATCATATGGAGAATAGAACTTGGAAGAAACAGATGACAATAAGTTAACTACGTATGGATTAGGCAATATCTAATTATCAGATACAGATGCATCATTATACCATTTATGTGTCCGACTGACTCTGTCTCTATGTGTATAATCTGACAAGCAGGCCCTTAGAATCAGAACCGCTTGTGGTTGAGCCGGCAAATGGACCCATCTGATCATCTGATCTACCGCCATCGAAAAATCCTTGCAAGGTCAAATCTTTCTTCTATTTTTACCCTGTTTTTTGACAAAACCACAGTGGACGACAGAGTAAAGTACATGTTTGTTTCATTTTTCATTTTGTCGTAGGATTATTTACTTCAAGAACTTGGTATAATGGTCGAAAAAAGAGAGTTAAAAAGAGGGATGAGTTCGTATGTCCAAACCACGACCAACCATGGCCACTTTTAATTTAAAAGTCACAGCTTGCTTGTTTGCTTTCACTTGCTTTAGTCAAGCTGGTAAGGTCTCAGGACTGAAGCCAATGCCATTAGAAAGGAATAGAATAGGGAACTCACAGAGCACGAGGAGGATAAAAAAATGGATATGTCCTTAAAGAGCAGTAATAACGAGGAGATGGCTGATCTTGGAAATCTTCTGCCACGCTGATTGGTGATAAATGATTATTACTCGGTCCTTACAGGGATTCTATAAAACTCTACGACTTTCTGTGTACTTGTCACAGTCACAGCACCTCAATTTAAAAAGGAAGAAACTTAAACCCAAGAAGACTTCCTTTCCTTGACGCTTCGTTTTCACCCGATATCTGTATGTACGCATTGAGGTTTATGTGATGTGAAGCATGTTTTTTCTCGTCACTGTTCACCCACTATGACAACTACACATCGTCTAATACATTTTTGCCAAATTTGTTTCTGAAAACCCAGAAAGGAAATCAATCTCTTTCTCTCTGTTTATGTGATTCTTTTACAATGGGCGTTCTTTTTCCACATAAGGATCATATTATTTCCATGTGGGTTTTGAACAAACACAGTGTTTGAAGATCAATCAACGGGGGAGAGTGTGAAAAGGCAAGTCTTTTGAGATCCTGTTTGTGATTTCTTCAACTTTCATACAGCTTTTTACCTTGATAGCTAATGTAGATGAAATCTGATGAGCTGTCTGGTCTGTTTTTGGTTCTTCTTGAGTTCACTTAAAGGGAAATGCTTTCTTCTTCTTCTTTTCTTCTCATCTCCTTTTTCTTATTTCATTCGAGGTCAATGACTAGTTATTAGTTGTTTAAAGTTCTGTGCTTTTGTACGATCCATTTGTATCCCATTCCTTTTCCAATTTAACATAGTTGTTATCATATTCTTTATATCGATTGGTGGGTTTTGCCTTTGCTTGAAACTTTGTGGTTTATTCATATTCTCTTTGAAGGCTCTGTGATTTGAGGCCTTCTTTGTTTTCCTTTTCTGTAGGCTCAGTAGCAGCTGAAGGAAAATGGTGTCTAGTCTCAAGAGTACTTTGACTTCAAAATATATTGGTATAGAGTTGTGGGTAATAATTGTTGTTTGTCTGGGAGTAGTTTGTCTAGCAGTTCTGGTGGTTTCACTATGGCTCAGTTTCAGAAAAAGATCCAGACGGTCAGGTAACTTGCTCCCTATGAGCCAAGTACCTAAAGTTCCAGAGGAAATTAAGGAGATTGTAATGGACCAAGGTAGTTTTGTAAGCCTAAATGACAGATTTAGTGACAAAGAATCGGAGAAAGTATTGATTCAATCAGAATATGGCGATGATAGCAGCTCCTTTATTCACATGGAGAAAGATGGTTCTCAAGTGGGAGAAGAAGGATCCACTGGGAGACCTTCTTTCTACAACACTTCCTCACATCCTTTGACTGCACCTTCACCTCTGTCTGGTCTACCTGAATTTTCACACTTAGGCTGGGGTCACTGGTTTACACTCAGAGATCTGAAAGAGGCAACTAACAGGTTTTCCAAGGACAATGTAATAGGTGATGGTGGCTATGGAGTTGTTTATCGAGGCCAGTTGATTAATGGGACTACAGTTGCTGTTAAGAAGCTCCTCAACAACCCGTAAGCATCTTATCAAATTGTTTCCATTTGTACATTATTGTTTAAGATCTCATTTTACTGTCTGTAGGTTAATAGATTTGACAGTCTGTTGATGTTCTTTTATTACAGAGGACAAGCTGATAAGGATTTTAGAGTTGAAGTAGAGGCAATTGGTAATGTGAGGCATAAAAATCTAGTTCGACTGTTGGGCTATTGTATGGAAGGAACACAGAGGTACTTTGTTATTTTGGTTTTCTTTTAAGTAGGTAGTGTTCAAGTAAGTCATCATAGAATAGGTAACTAATCAACAGATTGAACGTCACAAAAATTCGAGGATACTTTGTTTCAACCTTGCATTCTCAAATTAATAAATACATATATCCTTGTTACTATCTTCAATCATAAGAACACTAATTGCAGTGCCTGCATTAGACATTGTTACGAGTTTTGCAGATAATGGTTTACTTAGATAAGCACCAAGGACATAATAGTGCCTTCCTGCATCATATTAACCTCCCGGGGCATCAAATTGGTGCTATATTGAGCAAAATATGAAGCAGTGTTCTAGATTCACAAAACTGTATGTTATGTTTTGCATTCACTTTTTGTTTTCTATTTTCCCGTGTTAAACTTCAGAATGCTGGTATATGAGTATGTCAACAATGGGAATTTAGAACAGTGGCTTCATGGAAGTATGCATCATCTAGGATATCTTACTTGGGAGGCTCGCATGAAAATTCTGCTTGGTACTGCTAAAGCGTAAGTCCATCCATCCATCAATCAAGTCCTCATAATCTTATATCACATGAGTTCACATTCATGGCCTTAATTTGCAGGCTGGCTTACTTGCATGAGGCCATTGAACCGAAAGTGGTGCATCGAGACATAAAATCTAGTAACATTTTAATTGATGACAACTTTAATGCCAAGATATCTGATTTTGGCCTGGCCAAGCTGCTTGGTGCTGGAAAGACTCACATTACAACTAGAGTAATGGGCACCTTTGGGTGAGTAGTTCTCTAACATCAATTTCTTGCAGCCTAATCATCAAGAGTTTTGTTTAGTAGTAGGGACAGAGTAATACCAGCATCTATCAGGTTTCAGATCATGATATGTGAAGATGGTGGGTTGGGAATCGCTGTAATTATTTATGCTTTCCAATGTATCAAGAAAAGAGTTCTATTGCAACTTGATGGGCATCGGTCCCTCCATTTTCT
The DNA here is from genome assembly GCA_024520975.1 of Erythroxylum areolatum. NCBI lineage: Eukaryota > Viridiplantae > Streptophyta > Magnoliopsida > Malpighiales > Erythroxylaceae > Erythroxylum > Erythroxylum areolatum. The sequence goes on along the minus strand of JANIJH010000225.1, from coordinate 89,176,768 downwards.
TTCTGCTGTTCTTTGAATCTACCATTGATTGTTACTTTAGCAATTCCATTGTTCTTAGGATATTTTCTTTGCTTTTCCTTCACATGCAATCGTTTTCTTTTATTTGCTAAGATCTGAATGATTTTGCAGTTATGTTGCTCCAGAATACGCAAATTCCGGCCTTCTGAATGAGAAGAGTGATGTTTATAGCTTTGGAGTTGTGCTTCTGGAAGCAATTACTGGAAGAGATCCGGTGGATTATGGTCGCCCTGAGAATGAGGTTTATGCTAAGCCTTTTCATTTTGAGGGAGTGATGATTTTCACAAAAGCACATGCATAACCTGCCATTGACTAACAGTATATGATTTTGACTTTGGACATCATGTGAAGTAGCTCAATTAGATCCTTTGAATTTTACCAAACACGTTAAAGCATACAGTGGTCCAACATTCATTGTGGCTTTAGAACCTGTAACTACTTTAGCTTGCCATTTCTTTTCGGGAATCTAGTGCAGTATGCTTTTCTTTTAGTTATGTAGGGTTCCCAAGTGAATATAGTAGTGTATTGCAGAAATATAATCCACAATGCTCTTTTTTAATCCTGTTGGTTGGTTCTTTCAGATAAATCTAGTGGAATGGTTGAAGATGATGGTTGCAAGAAGGCGCACAGAAGAGGTGGTAGACCCAACGATTGAGACTAGACCATCGACTAGTGCCCTTAAGCGAGCTCTTCTAACTGCTTTAAGATGTGTAGATCCAGAAGCTGAAAAGAGACCAAAGATGAGTCAAGTAGTTCGCATGCTTGAATCAGAAGAATATCCTGTGCCAAGAGAGGTTTGACCCTGAAACTTGCTTTGAGCTTTTTATTTGAGTTCCATTTGGGTTCAGATTGTTACTTGTTTCCAAGGGAACATTTAAAAATAGCATCCATCTCTCTAAACTTTTACCAACTGGAGATGCTTTATTCTCACACTATTTTCATGTGAAGTTGGAGTTATTAATATATTTAAGGAAATCACCACTAAATATGGCCATGGATTGAATTTCAGGGCCGAAGACGCGGAAGAAACCGGACAGGAGTAGAAGAGGTCGAGTCTTACAAGTACAAATCTGACTCAGAAACGAGCAACAATCCAGATGATAGAAGGAAACATCAGGTTTAGAAACTGTGATGATTATAACCGGGAGGGTATCTCATGGATTATGTCTTTATCCCGATACTTGTGCATTGGCTGAAAGTTGGGTTGGATCGTAGTGAGGAGGCAACGGAGAGATTAGACAAATTTCTCTTAATTCTTAATATTTGCTGATAGAAGCTGTAGAGAAGATCACATTGTACCAGAAAGACGAGCCCTTGCAGTGGTGGCGTGTACAAAAGTTGATGGTTCCTTATTTCTTTCATTCCCTTCTTCTAAACTTAATTTTGTTCTCTACCTTTGATCACGTTGTTGTCATCATATAGCTCAAAAGATTTACAGCAAAAGAATACGTAGAAAAGCCAAGTTAGTTTTTCAGATTGTTGGTGAACCACTCAATTGGGTGCTCTGTTTGATACATTTTGTTTAGATACTGGCTCAACGTGCATTATCCAATATCCATTAAGTAGAGTCTAATGGCAGGATGATACTACAAAAAAAGATTGACAGCTTTATACATTTTGTTTAGATACTGGCTCAGCGTGCATTATCCAATATCCATTAAGTAGAGTCTAATGGCAGGATGATACTGCAAAAAAAGATTGACAGCTTTGTGAGCATTTTCCCCATTATTTGGGAAGCGTTGGTGTTCTGTCATTCTGGAAAAGAAGAAGCAACACAAGCCAAGTCATTGGGTTAGGAAAAGATTTCACCTTTTTCCTATTGTTTTGGAAGTCATGAACTGGCAGAAATTTAACAGGAATTTTTCTTTTACCAAATGATCAGAATGAGTTAGAAGAGTGGAGGGTTCATTGAATTGCATGGTCGCTGCCTTTTTTTGTCCGGAAAACGGAGAACTTGACTAGTTAAAAAAGAGGAAAGAACACTAATAGCCACTGTTTTCTTACTAATGGCTTCCTCAAATCTTTAGTTGTTTTTGTCTAAATTGGCTCCATCCATTTTTTAGTTTGGATTAGAAGAGAAAATATCAAGAGCAGTGAAGAAGCTTCTAAAAGGCGAAGGATAGCTAGGATTGTTTGGGTTTTGGCGAAAATCAGTCATGTTATGCTCTTTCTCGTCTTCGCTTGTCTCCTCTCCTCTTCCTTGCGATTACATCAACAACAAGAAGATCATCAACAATCATCAAATGTTTTTTCTTCGATGTGCTTATCCCTCTACTAGAACTGCTCCTTCTTCTTCTTCTTCTTCTTCTTCTTCCCAAAAGCAGCAGCGGCATTGGAAGCAAGGCCAATATCCAGGCATCACTGAAATTTCACGTCCCAAGAGAGCCCCCATTAAGAATCTTAAGAAGAAACTCGATCGCAAGTCTGATGCTAAGGCCTGGGCCAATACCGTCACTGAAGCTCTGTCCGATTCCATTCAGAAGAAGCAGTGGTCTCAAGCACTTGAGGTTCTTCCTCCTTTTATTTGCTATTGACATTTCCATGTGTTTTTGGCAATTGGGTCTTTGTAAAATATGGATCTTTTTCTTCACTAGGTTTTCGAGATGCTAAAGCAACAACCTTTTTACCATCCAAAAGAAGGAACCTACATGAAGCTTCTAGTTCTGTTGGGAAGATGCGGCCAGCCTCAACGTGCTCATCAACTGTTCGATGAAATGCTTGAAGCAGGATTAGAACCCACTGCTCAACTTTATACTGCATTACTCGCTGCTTATTGTCGCAACAATCTGATTGACCACGCT